>WNWU01000032.1:1833308-1877372 GCA_012654045.1 Ptyas mucosa
TTCGACCCAACTGGTAGCTAACTACCGGTTCGACCCAACTGGTAGCTTTTTAAACACACAGGGTGTGTTTAGTGCGTATGCATGGCCAGCGAACTGGTAGCAAACTGGTTCAGATTTCACCATTGCTTCCAACTCTGTTATTCCATTCCATTTCATTCTGTTCTGTTCTTTAGGTACTTTAGGGTCTTTAATTTCGATTAAGACAATTCTGAATTGTTCAAAATGCTGTAGTTTTATTTATGTCACTGTTATTTCATTTCTGCTTTAGTACACACAGAATGTTCTTTTTTTAAAGAGATAGGTAGAGAAAAGTTTAACTGAAGCTTCATGACCTCTAATTTTCAGAAAAAAGATAAAAAAGAAGTATATACTGTAGGTAAAATGTAATTTGAGAGAGAAGAATGCCAAATGTTTTGTAATGAAGATTACCTGAATAATGAAACCGCTTTTGATAAATAGTTTTTCAGTCCTGGTTACTTAACTATTACTCAGTGATAGTCACCATCTTTCCTCATCATTTGTCATGGTGACTGGAGTTGATGGAACAACAGACCTCAAAAGTCAAGATGCTTTGCTCTTGATTCACATTGGAAGATTTTCTGAATGCAATTGATGTCTCTGTATAGATGTATATGTGTTTTCACCTTTTTTCACTGTAGTACTGTTATTTTTCTTTTTACCCTGTTTCATATACACTACTGAATTTCATCAGTGATTGGAGTGATGCACCTAGGAAAACCGGAACGTTTTTCAGATAAAGCACTGAGGTAAATAAAACATAAATATATTTATTTCAACTTTGTTAAAATGCTGCTGTCTTTGGGTATATTAAATCACAACTTACTTCTCTGATCTGGAGGCAAAAACTTTTTCATGAATTGTGTTACTTCTTGTCAAAGAGCATTGATTAAAAATTTGCCTCACAGGCAAAGTAGGGGAAAAAACCCACAGAAAATAAAATAAAAATAAGTTATTAATCAGTCTAACAGGCAATTTAAATGGAGAACTGTCTTCTGTGACACATTAAAAATGATAATGAGAAATATTTCACAAGGCAATATTTGAACAGGAGAAAAAAAAAGAAAGAAACATGTCATGTAAACTCAGTTTATAGCTATCTACCGGTATGTAGTAGCTGAATAATGGAAGCACACACTGTATGAGTGTTTTTGTTATCAAGGCTGTGTTGCCTGGAGATATACCTGCATTTTGACATGATGCTATCCCAAAAGCCTTGAGGCTTTCATGGCCCTGGGACAGCAATTTACACTGCCTATTGAAGACAAGAAGATTTCAGCTTAGTGAAATAAGCATCAATATGGAAAAGGGAAGAACTGGCATGTTATAACTTTGACATAAGGCTATGTTGCAAGATGAATTCTGAAAAGTCATATTTTTATGACTTACAAAATATCTTACAGGAAATCTGTCTTATTTCATATGTTGAAACCAAAGTACGGAAACAAACAATAAAGTGTTTTTATTTGGATACACTACCATTATCTTTTATAAAAATTCTTCCTGGTACCTTAACCATCCTTCCCATAATGTGGCAGATCCAGATTAATCAGAACATAGTCTTTGAATTAGTCTTAAATTATTTATATGGATTTTTTTTCTTGTGAATTCAATGGGCTTGTTTTGACCAGGTCAGATATAAGAAAATCAACCATGGATTGTATATTTCTCCTCCTTCTTTTTTCTCCCCTTTTCTTGATCAGTTTTGAGATGATTAATGTACATGCAATGACAGCAAAGGAAAGGAAAGGGACCGTAGGTCTCTCAGAATGGAAATGGAATGTTCTACCAGAAGAAAACAACCAGATCATGGGTATTCAGGACAAAATGGATTCCTTTCTTTTTTCCATGTATGAACCCCCTTCCCTCACCCTAGAATATATGTGCTGTTGCCCAAAACCACAAAATATGTGTAGTATGTAGTTCTATCTCAGGATTTAGAATATAGACTAAGAGAGGAACATAGTCAAGGGTTAACATTCTGGAAGAAAAAATAAGTGATAATATCAGGATCAGTTCTTTATTTTTTAAAAAAGAAAGTTCCTCCCCATGCATGAAATCAACATTAATAGCTAAGGCTTTTTCTTCCACTTATGAAAGATTCTCAGTAAGAAAGAAATGTTATATGTTGCAATTGAAATTAATAAGGAATGAAATAATAATAAATTACCTTGAATTGCAAAAGGTATCTTTATTCGGAACAGCTTACATACTGAGACAATATTTCTAACATTAATATCTTCCTAGCCTAGGTCCTTGGGAAGAATGATAGCTGGATAAAAAGGCCAAATCCAGTCTGAACTTCTGTTTGACTGCACAATGAACCAAAAGATTTAATAGTAAGGATCTGACCAGGAACCTATTGGTGAATTAAGAAAAAAATCACAGTTCCTAAGTGGAAAGATCCCAATTTACTTACAACTTCTTCTGACAGGAGGCCACCATTCTGCTTCCCACTGATGTTTATGTGTGAATGCGTGGAACTGTATGTGCATGTTCTTTAAGATACATCATTGATGTTGCCATATAACATAAGCAAATTACATAATTTGCATCATTTGAGCAATTAAAGGCATCATGGCATTTACCGACTTATGCTGTTTCCCTTCCACACACGTTCTTACCAGCCTTTTATTTCCAGCTTATCCTAAAGATTTGTCAAGCAAAGAGTTAAAATCATGCAACGCTGGTGTGTTTTGGCTAATATTTTCCATTTTAAAAAGAGTCAGAGCTTCTGTTAACAGCAGCCTGAAGTGGTGTCACTCTCTGTTATTCCCACAGCTGCGTGCCATAAATGAATAATAAAAAAAGCTGCATACAATAATGATGATTAATTGCATCTTTTCTCATATCTTCATATCAATTAGCTGGGAATGGTCCTTTGTTTAAATAATTGTCTTCTGTAAATAAATGTGTAAACACTACTTAAAGCATATTTTTGGTCTAATGGCACTCATCTGAAAGTTAACAGATTCAAGATGTGATGTGTGCTTTAATTGATTGAATGTACAATAAAATATGACATTGGGTGTTAATTTTTATAGCAACGGCATTAAAGCTTCAATCAAATTATACACCAATGTGAGTCTGCATTAGACCAATTCATTATTTCCATTCAGGCTGGCATTATAGAAATGATGTGACTACTGCAGGAGTAAGAGCTGAGTGAATAAAGACTATGCCAAGGTATTTTGTACCTCACCTGACAGCTCTTAGAAATGGAAAGTATATTTTTCATTCTTTTCTAGCTGATATAAAACATCAGGAAAGGTTCATTTCCCAAGGTATTGACCAAATATGTCATTATACCAATCTCAGGTATTGTCCATCACAGAATCTGCCTTTCCTAAAACATTCTTGGAAGAGATTCCACTGTCTAAAAATACTATCAAGTCCCTAAATGTCTATGGAGATTCTCAGTCATCCAGGTAGGTCATGGTTGTCCCAAAGGTGTTTTTCTTTGAAGACATTTTGCTTCTCATCCAAGAGCTGCTTCCATGAGAAGCAAAATGTCTTCAAAGAAAAACCAGAAAGTCCAGTTGCCTCTTGAAAAAACACCTTTGGGACTATCAAGTCCCTGATTAGAAAAACCAGAAAGTCCAGTTGCCTCTTGAAAAAGCACCTTTGGGGCTATCAAGTCCCTGATTAGGTGTGCTACCAAACCATTGGTTATATTCCTATTCTCTTAAGAAAAAAAATACAAATTTATGATTGTTCAATGCCCAGAGTGATTTTTGATGGGTGGCTATACAAATTGAATAAATAAAAATAACAAGGTGGTAAAAGCTCCCAAACTGTTTGAACCTCAATGTTAAACCCAAAGTCCTAGGAGGATTCTATGCAACTCTTGGTTTCAAGAGGTTCATTGTCTGATGTTCTTAGAGTTTCTGGAATGTTGAAAGAACATGGATTGGTGTAATTTTTACTGTTGACTCTCTTAATAGCAATTCATTAAATTTTTTTGTGGCATTTCCCTCTGGTTTCATCCTATTGTCTTCTAAAACATAGATTCCTTACTGGCTACCTGGGTGCCAAGCCAACAATTCATCAGAACTTTGGAAAAATTGTTTAAAACCTCATGTAAGTTTGAATATGACAAATATCTGTATTACCTAAGTAAAAAGCTTATCTTTTTCTGGACTTTGTATGAGTCTAAAAAGAAAATCAATAAACTTAGTGTTTGGGCAGACACCTGATAAAAGGCAGGCTGTTTCAATGAACATCAGATGGACAATATCTGATTAGATCATCAGGGTCTGATTAGGTTGAAAACATTTCTTTTAAATATGTTATATTATTGTACAGTCCTATTATTGATTACCTTTGCAAGGAAAAAAAAACAATGTAATGTTTCTTCCCCTGCTTGAGAAAACTGGTTGGTATGGACACTCATAAATCATTAAAGCCAGAACATGAATATAATTATTATATTTATTATTATCACTGTATTATCAATAAAAGGTTCCAAAACATTGCATGATAATCCAAGTGTAAAATAGAGAATATAATATCATGATCACTTGCATATGTTTAGTGAAGGTTCTAAATAGCTTTATACTTTTGTAGTACCCTTTTATGCTTGGTTATGATTCTTTACCTAAAGGAAGATATTTTTGACAAAAAAGACCAAAACATTAAAAAAAAAGAGAGGGGGAGGGGGGGAAGAGCTATATCATAGGAATTGTGGTTCACTCCTTTTTGGGCATGTGGAATACAGCCATCCAGCAGAATTCCAGAACATTTTTCTTCTAGACTAATGATTACATGCATGAATTAGGTAGTGTAGGAAACAAGAAAACATAACCAAGTTTTCTCAACCCAGTTGTACTATTTTGACACTAAACAAACCATTCCTTTTGGTTCCTCAGGCATTTACAATTTTGACACAGCAAATCAACTTTATTGGATACCAAATGCTCCAATAGTGAAGTATTATGACAATTCCTTGGGCATCCCAGGAAGAGAGAGACAGAAAGGAGATTGATTTAATTTTTCTTCAGGAAATATTCCCTTTGCACCATCCATCCCTTCTGCTCTAGCTCAGACAGAAAATCCCTTTAAGAACCTTCATGATCCATGTTTCTCAACCTGGCTAAGTTTGAGATGGGTGACTTCCATGGGTGGGTTCTACTTACATTTACTACCGGTTCACAATGGGGCCACGTTCACGCAGTTGCTTCACTTGTATGTGTGCATGCTCTTCTGCGCATGCGCAGAAGCATTCTGATGACATCAGGGGCAGTGGGCGGAGCCTCTCTCCAGTTTTACTACTGGTTCTATAGAACCAGTCCGAACGGGGGGCAACCCACCACTGGTGACTTCAATTCCCAGAATAACTCAGCCAGTTTCCCTTGTCTAGGGAATTCTGGGAGTTGAAGTCTACCCATCTTAAATCTGCCAAGATTGAGAAATGCTGTTCTAGATCATATCTGATCATGGCTTCCTTATTTCAGAAAGCAATAGAATTTGGGTAGAAAATAGGAGGGATTATTTGCTCCTGCTATGCTAGAATGTTTCCTATGTCAAGGGAATTTAGGAGTTTAAGGTTCCTAAACATTATGCTCTTATATACATTTTTAATGCTTTGATTGTTTGTCAATTGAGTTAAAAAAAAACAATTAGTCTCTTTTATCCTAATTTTATCACTATTATCATATATATATCATATGACCTAAGCATAGTACATAAAATTATCTGCTACAATGTCTTACTTGTCAATGACTACTTCAGCTTCAACCACAGCAACACACAATAGATACAAACTTAAGGTAAACCGCTCCAAACTCAATTGCAGAAAATACGACTTCAGCAACAGAGTGGTCAATGCCTGGAATGCACTATCTGACTCTGTGGTTTCTTCCCCCAACCCCCACAACTTTAACCTTAGACTGTCTACTGTTGACCTCACCCCATTCCTAAGAGGTCTGTAAGGGGCGTGCATAAGCGCACCAACGTGCCTACCGTTCCTGTCCTAATGTCCCCTTTTATTCATATCCACTTCATGTATTCATAATCATGTTTATATTTAAATCTGTTATCTAATACATGCTTGACAAAAACAAACAAACAAACAACAAACAAACAAATAAATAAAATATATAAAAAGGTAAAGGCTTCTCTTGTCCAATCATTTTTGACTGTAGGGGGCAGTGTTCATCTGTTTTTTAGCTCAGGCAGTCAGTGTTGTCAGAAGATCCTTTCATGGTCATGTGGCCAGCATAACTATATGCCAAAGTGCACGCAATGTGTTACCTTCCCACAGAAGTGGTACCTATTTATCTATCCACATCTTCATGCTTTCAGTCTGCTAGGTTGGCAGGAGCTGGGGCAAGTAATGGGAACTCACCCTGTCGCATGGCGCTTGGATCTCAAACCTGTGCTGTCAGCTTTCCAACTAACAAGCTCAGTGTCTTTAACCACTGACCTATCACACCACCTCTTGATCATATGAAGTTAGTACTTTTATGATATCATGTACTTTACATTATAACTAGAAGGGTGCAAATTTAAATATACCATAATTAGACTAACAGACCAAATCTTGAATAAAATCAATTTTCCCAAATTATTATATGCTGGATAAACTTGAAAAATTAAATTAGATTATGGATGTAAAATGGGATCAGATATATTTTCTATTGTAACTTCTAAATTATTTCTTTTTCTTTAATTTCTTTTATTTCTTCTTTGAATAAAATCTGCCACTGAATCTTGACAAGCTCAGGACAGAGTCTAATGGTTCATCTATGTTTACATTTACAATAGGATTTCCTTTGATATTTGAAAGGTTCTCATGTCATCTGACCTTAAAGTGACTTAAGAACTTTCTTTCATGAACCAATTTGTGAGACCTTGAGAATCCCAGGAATTGCTGCCAATTCAGAGAGCTTCCCTTTGGGACAACCATTGAGGATTAACACCTGTTAAATGGAAATAACAACCCATTAGAGTTCCTTGATTTTTTTAAAAATAAAATTATAGAATATCTAACTTTTCTTTCTGATTCTCCAAGGTAAAACTTTTGTGGTTAAAGCACCTACTGTATGTTGAAGAACATAGCTTTTTTCCCCCAAATCAAAACGCTTAAACAAAAATATTTTTTATTGCATGGATCTAATAAATATCTGAATTTTATATTCAATTCCTATCTAAACATTAACATTTATTTAACTGTTCTAAATACTAGGTAATTATGTCTTAAAATATAACAACGGGAAGAGTCACTCTTTCAACAGACATTTTGAGATGTCTCCAATATGTCCCATGATTGGTATTTTTCAGTTGTTAGATAACATTTGCCTTTTGGCATTTTTTCCACAGTTAGAATTATACACGAGAGAGATAACTAAACTTCAAAGGACTAAATAGCCAGAGGAGGGTGGGAGATGGCCACACATAAAGCTGCCCTGCTCCTCCAAACCCCTTTAGTAGCCAGACAAGGTCACTGATCAGGGTAATTTGCAGGAAAAGTCAATTTCTCAAGTACCCAAAGCAGGTGTTATGCCATTCTAGGACAATTTACTAAGACCAAATTGAGGAAGTTGAAAAAAGCAAAGGTCATGATACACAGGAAGAAATGAGGAAAGTAAATCCCTTTGACTGTATTTTTAACTCTTTTCCAACCGCAATATATTTACAAACTCAAGGCTGTTTCCACTTTAAAGAGAATTGGAGGGTTTTGTGTTTTTTTGGGAGATGTATTTACAGGAAAAGAGGTGGTGGGCTGAAGAAACATTCCTTGCACCGTGAAATAGTTTATTTTAGCAAAAGTAAGGCAATTTTAAAAAGGTGGGAGGGATTGTACAGGGACTGTATCGAAGTAAAGTTAATGAAATGATGCACAGAAAGACATCTCTTGAGAGAAAAATATACTTTTACATGTAAAAAATCGGAGAACCTTTATCAAATTCCATGAAACTATATATCTAAAAAACACTGCTTCTTAACTGTTGCAGTTTTGGAGTTTTTAGGAGCTACTTTTGTTCCTAAAATTTGCAGGGCATCCACCTCGCCTTTATTTTAGCTAAACTGTGGTCTTTCAGAGAATTTTAAAATTAATAGTCCAACACCAGGCTCCAACAGCCATTTGTAATTCAGCTTTGGAGGAGGGCTTACGGTTTTAATTGCTGATGTCTCTTTATTTATTCAGCTTAGTTTGCCACTATTTCTTCCATTGTCAAAGTGTTCCCCAGTATAGGATGTCTGGAATGAACCAATAGGATGAGCTACCTCACTAAGGTCAAATATCAGTTGGGTAGATACGTAAAGTTTCGACAGTTTAAATTTTAACACGGGAAATTATATGATAAAAATTATGGAGAGGGCCTATTCAGCCAGGTAAGGTTATTAGAAAATGTACATTTATATAAGCTCAAATTATTGTTCCTTTATGTGTTCAGCACATAATTCTGATCTTATAAAATAGCCCTTTCTCATTTCTGCAGATTTAAAAGGTTAGAATAGCATCCGCTCTGTTGCATCTATAATGTACTCTGAACAACTGACTTCTATGTCTGAGCAAGCATTTTAATGCAACTGGTCTGCTGTTTGGAGTATTATTTAGAATTTTAGACTGCATATTCTAGTTTATATTTTGGACTCCTTCCCCCCCCCTCCATTCTTAAGTAAAATTACCTAAATACTAACTATGTGATTATATCACATGGATAAATTGGTAAGTATAATTTATTTATTACTTAAGAAATATATTCTTCTGTTACATGGCTGTGTGTGTGTTTTCATATATTCTTTCCTTTTCTCATTCTTGGAGGTGAGGTTAAAACCACTTTCCCATTGCTTGAAAAAAATAAAACAGTTCAGCCTTTTTTTTTTTTAAAGATAAATATTAGTTACATCTGAAGGCTGGAAACAATCAAGATGCTGAATGCTTTGTGTTCCTAGACTGTGAAATCAGAAGATGAGCATGAATGACCTGGCTTGATTATTCAGACAGATAAATAAATAAATATAGTAAAGCATACAAACAAAGCTTCCCCACCTGCAAGAATGCCCAATCTGTTAAAAGGAATTGCATCCCAAAGGGAATCAAGACATGACACCAGTGGCTCCTCTACGCATGCAGCTGGGGAGATTGCTTAGCCTCCAGCAAGGTCAGGAGCATCGAGTAAAGTGCACAAAGAGAGACCCCCACTCCTGTGTTTGGAGAAAAACATAGCTAAATGGCAGCTGCATCTTGACAAGCTATTGGTCCTTTGTTCAACATATTAGATAGCGGTGTTCCTGATGTTCCCTCCAAATGTGTTAGACTACAGCTGCCCCCATTCCTAGCTGAGATGCTCATGCTGGTATGAGAGGATAGAACAGTGATGACTAACCTTTTTGCCATCGCATGCCAAAAGTGGGGGGAGCATGGTGGGGTCACATGCACGCATCCCCACATCATAATTCTATGTGCCCCGCCCCCCCATGCTCCCCCCGCTTTTGGCACGTGATGGCCCGGTGGGCCCGGTAGACCCATTTTTCGCTCTCACCAGGCTCCAGAGCCTTTCTAGGAGCCTGGGGAGGGCAAAAACGGCCTTCCCCAACCCCCCAGAAGCTCTCCGGAGGCTGGAAACAGTGTGTTTCCTGACTTCTGGTGGGCCCAAAAGGCCCAAAAATCAGCTGGCTGGCGCACGCATACATGCTGGAACTGAGCTCACATGCCCACCAATATGGCTCCATGTGCCACCTGTGGCACCCGTGCCATAGGTTCGCCATCACAGGGATAGAAGTTGCAGTAAATACATCGGGTGGAGGTAGTAGAGGCTACTGTGATCTCATAAGTGAAGGGTCCTTGTTGCTCTCTGAGCTTGGTTGGTTTCTTACAGGCATTTCATAATCCAAACTAAGTAACAGTCTGCAAGAAAATAATCAGAGAGCAACAAGGACCCCTCATTTCAACCTTGATTGATATTCAAGGTTCTCCTTTATTGATCTCATAAGTGCTTTTGAAATATGTAACCATTTCATTTGCTCAAACTGTTAGTGAATGGAGCTAATGTCCCCGATTGTTTTGCTCCTTCTGAAATAAAATTTCTGTTCTAGCAGAAATTTATGGCTTAGATTAGTTTAAGGTCTGAGGGAACTTCAGATGTGTTACTAGCAAAGCTTAGTTTCAGATGGAACAAAAAACCAACAAAAGAAAACAATTCTGTTCAATAGATAGCTGGAGAGTTAACTTAATCTTAATCAATTGAAGGCAAATGATTTCAAATCAGATTTACCTTTTTTTCCATGATCACATGTGACCTACCAGTTTTTCTCCATGATCATATCAATTACTTTTTTGAGTATGTCACTGGAATTCCCATTCAAATACCAAACAAAGCCTTCAACCAAGAACAACTTAATTAGGTTAACAGGCATTAATAGGCATTTTAATAGGCATTTACTATACATTTACTAACAATCAGCAATGTTTGAGTTTCAGTATATGCTCGTCTGCTAAGGCAGGGTCTTATTGACTGAACCATGGTTGAAGAAGAAGTGACATTTTAAAAAAATATAGTAGAAGTCATGAAGAGTATCATCAGGATATAGAATTGTGCAAATAAAACTTTTCCCCCCCAAAATAAAAAAAATTATTTAAGACAAAAATTTCAACACATAAAGTTTCTTCTGTAATTTACACTTCCACATTGCAAACTACATTTTCTTCTGAAATATTTCTGAGTCTCACGTTTCTGAAATTCCTCGATTTTGGAATAATAAATATGACATTCCCAAAATGATCTTCAATGCCTCTTGATTTTTAAAATAAATAAACTACTTCAAAAAAGTATACCTGTCATGTAAATGGATGACTGATTAAATTGAGATGAACAGATTTTTAAAATGCAACAAGACTATGATTTAAATGCCATTAATAGCTGGTAGACTGATGGGGATATGGAAGGCTACATTAACCACTAGGAAGCAAAATTTAATAATGGTGATAGATTTGGGTTTGTTCGTGTTATTGTTATTCCTCTAAAAATGAGAACATACATTTTGTTTATTGATGTAAACATCCACTAGCTCCAAATTGCAAATGCATAGGGTTGTGAAGTATACAAATGCTATTATAAATAACTGGAAAATAAATATTTATATTTAGAAAAAATAATATGTTTAAGAAAAAAGACTCAGGTTTAACAATGACAGCATGAGTTTTAAAAGAATGCTGTTCATTTTTCCTCTTTAGTGATATAATTTAATTATCATATATCACATTTGTTCCAGGGCTGGGTGCTTCACATCTGTTAGCAAAGATTTGATTAGGGCTACACAAATGCACCAGATTAGAGCATCTCGTTGGTGGAATTCAAACCACCTGGATATTTTAACAACATCAGTAAGAAGAATTCTCTTCTTCCAAATCAGTAAATCCAACTTATATTAAAAAGAATTAATTAATGAGTTCCAGAGAGGCAAAACAAACATTTGACAATCAAAGTGTTTGTGTGAGATCCTTCTCAGCTTATGTTTAGATGTCAAATTATATTACCAAAACTAAACAATCCACTTGACTGATTTCTTAATGCAATAAATGTCAGTGTTATATATACTTATTTTGGAAATTATGTGATAAACAGTGGCGGAAAAATTTCACTATAGCAATCCTTAAAACAGTGGGTGATAACACTGCATGAGAATCCAAGTATTGCTTTTTTATTTTTCTGCCTTGTTTTAACTTTCATACAGCTACTTAAAACACAGGAATTTCTTACCTAAACATTCATTCTTTTGAGACGAATTTTCTTTCCAACTTAACAGTTGCATGTATAGAATTACAAATAGTGGCATTGCAAAAGTAGAGAAATAGTGGCAATTCCTCTCTGCTGTTCAGCCTCCATAAACAGATGTCATCAGTCAGGCAGCCAAACACCCAATCACTTTTGAATTCTTTTGAAGCTGCTTGTTCTGCTATTCAGTGTCTAATATTATCTATTTATGAAATCCTCCAATTTACTTCACTGAAATATAGCTGATGCAGGAGAAGCTGAGATGTTTTAAGGATGGATTTAAACCTTTTTAAAAAAAAAATTGATTTATATGCCGCCCTTCTCCAGAGATTCAGGGCAGCTTACAATGCCTTAAGCAATAGCCTTCATACCTTTGTATATTTTTTTAATACAAAGTCAGCTTATTGCCCACACAATCTGGGTCCTCATTTTACCTACCTTAGAAAGGATGGAAGGCTGAGTCAACCTTGAGCCTGGTGAGATTAGAACTTGCAGTAATTGCAGGCAGCTGAATGTTAATCACAGTGCCTTAGTCAACTGCACCATGCATAGTTTGCAATACTATTCTCTGTAATTCTGTGTATGTAACTATAGTGTTGAAAGTCTCATCCATTTTATCATTAAGGAAACCTGCTTCAGTTCACCTGAAAAGTTTCACCTTATGTGTCCAAGTTATAGTCAGAATTAGTAGAAGGTGATATGGTCTGATCATTAGCATTATGGAAAGAATGACTTAGCTTTAATACTCACTTTTAAGCAGGATGGCTTGTGACCCTTAATATCATATATATTTACTTGTACCTTGCTTTTTACCATGGAAACTGACTCATAGAATGTGTGGTTTTTATGGGTAGAAATATATAAATTATGTATGTATCTTGGAGTATTAAAAGATGACAGTATTATAACTACATTAATTTCAGTATATCATCCTTAAGCAATTATGCAAAACTGCAAAGTTGTACAAATTAAAACTTTGAACTGCAGTGGATCTATGCTGAGAAGGAGCATCTACTCATGCTCCTTCTTCCCAGCAGACAGTGCCCAGGGGTTGAGGAGTGAGGACATCAAAAAAGGCAAGATGACACATGCCGCAATTTCCTTTCTGTGTTTTTTTTTTTTACCTTCTTCCATAGCACATACCTAAAAAAAAATATGGTAGTATAGTTTTTTATTTCATACATGAAAAGACTTCCAAGTTTAAATTGAAGTCATCAAATAGAGGTGGCAATGTGTGAATGTGTGTGTAGTATATGCACGCCTAATACTGTATATGATTCCATGGTTGACAGATTATCACTTGGAAGTTCACTGTGTATAAATAATTTTCAGGTCTATACTGAGTAGCATAGATAAAATATCCATTTATTCTATGGATTGAAAATAAGGTAGAACCAAATAAAGTAATAGGAACTTGTGTAGATTTAATGTGATGCAAAGGTTAGCATCTTTATTATTTGAAGAAACCAGCAAATCCTAAAATAGTATCATTGGATAGTAATAAACATGAAAAAAGTTTTCTGATTGAAATTATTAAAATAATTAACACTGTGAAAATAGCGTAAATTAGACAAGTATGATTATTTGATTGTAAAGGAATTATAAACTGGGGCGTGATTAAGTAGAAAAAAATAAGGATAATTTCTCATTTGCTATCCTGAAGCACTATGAAAACTGTAGCGTTTATGATAGATGTTCAGAATACGTTATCAGAATAAACATGCTTCAGTGGATCTCTGTATATTGTGATGTTTAATTCTTATAACATTTAACGTATTAAAACAGCTTTTGATGATTTTAAAATGATCTTTCATAAGGCTTATTATTAACCAATTTACTTGGCTAACCTAAGTGAGAGTAATATATTAGATAGTTCCATCTGTCAACTGATGAAATACCAAGCTGTCAAGCACCACAAGAATAAGCATGCTTAAAAGCTTTCTCAGGCAATATAATTAATCTATTTAATTTTTAACACAATAATTAGAACAAATGAAATTATGCATGGTTATACTTGTTTAAAGAATTGTCCAAAGCAGCTTTATTGTTAGAATTTCAGAAAATGATATTCCTAAGGATGTGTAAGATGCACACCTTAACTGTCAATACTATGTTTTGACTACAGGTAACTAGAACCAAGTTTATTCTCTCTCTGCAGTTTGCAGAGACTTAGAAATGTCATGGCCCCCAGCAGATTGCAATCTCTGATTAATCCTGCTCTGACTGTTGTGATGCATTAAGGTTTTATCCAGTAAACTCTACTGACAGAATGGATTTCCCTTTTCAGCTTTTCATGTCTCCCCTACCCCATCTTTCTCAGGAAAGGAGAAGAAAGTTTAGCCTTTAGAACTGTAACTGCCCAGCTGCAATACCACTAGTGTTAAAATAATAACTTTTATAGACTTAATTACAACCCATCAGAATTTTTAAAATAAAAGCAAGAAACCATGCCGATCTCTATACAAAGGTACAAAGCATCTGATCAATAACTATTCCATATGTTCAGAAAATCCATAAAAGCAGTTCATGGTCCAAGGACAGTAGACAACACCTAAAACATTTGTATCCTATTTTTATCTTAGGGACAAAGTCGGAGAATCCAATGGACAAGAAAAGAGCATTTGTCACGCTTACTGGCATTCTGTCCAATGCTGCAGTAAAAGAGTGACATTTGTGCAGTGAATAACAAATGATCAGTAATCTCATCATAGACAATGATGTCATTAAGAGCACATCACATAGGGCACTGGCTTTCTCACTGTTGCTCTAGGGAAGGTGCTTGTAACAGCAATGGAAGACAAACCAATGTATTTGTTGCTTGAAAGGTGGGAAAGAAAAAAGTTTTATCTATTCTTTCATGTCAGATTCCTTTGCCTATTATGGTAGGCAGGAAACTGTATGCTTGAACTGCTGTTGGGAGGTTTAAGGATTCAGTCTTTAGGCATTAGTTTGTACTGTATTCTGGAAGTGATCAATCCCGCATAGAAGAATCAGCCATATTGCTGAAGTCTTGCTCTTCCTTTGTCTTATCTGGTGTTTGTTTTATATTGTAAGAAAATTCCCAAGGAGAAATACTATTAGATACTGAAAAACTGAAAGGTTTTCCCTCTGGTCCATTGTTTGAGTGGGAAAAATACTCTAATGTGATTGGCTGAACTCCCTGACAGCTCCCTATATAAGGGCAAGCTGTCAGAGAGGCAAGCTGCTGGATTGTACATAGTTGCTGAATAAAGAGCTGCTGTCTGAAGACTGTCTCCAGTCTCTTCAATCATCCAATTTAACACTGGTAACGAAGGTAGGATTCTGAAGAAAAACTGAGGCAAAAATAGCTGACAACTATACATCCAGCCAGGTGGCCGGAAAGAACGGTGGCCATCTTTCACACCAAATTTGAAGTAGAAACACAGCGGCAAGAATATCTGTGTTCCACCCACCTACACCTTTTGATCCAAGGAAAGGAGAAATGGGACACTTATATGACCCGATTTGCATGCTTCATGGAAGCCAATGATCTCCTCAGGTTATTGGATAACCGAAAAAGGGCACTCTTCCTTAGCCATTGTGGCCACAGCATGTTTGACACAGCAGAATCCCTGTCCAAACCAACTCCAGTGCAGTCGCTACCATGGCAAGTGCTCAGAATGCCCTGAAGACGCACTATGCTCTGGCACCATCCAAAATTGTGAGACTCTATGAATTCAGGCACTGATTACAGAAGGATGGTGAGTCCATCAACCAATATATAGCGGCGCTTCGAAAAGCCGCTGCTCATTGTGAGTTTAGAGACTTAGATGATATTTTGTTAGACCAGCACATTTGTGGCATGCAAGACTTCCGCCTGCAACACAGGCTTCTAGCTAAAATGAACCTGACTCTGCAGGCCACATTAGATGAAGCAAGAGCCACAGAGTCATCTAACAAAGTGGCTGAAGCTCACTACAGCCCCACAAGCAATAAAGCCTACGGCCACCATGCATAAGGGCCATTACCAGGACAAGGACTCCAAGGGAAGCGAGGACGAGGTCAGTTGCACAAAGAGGAAGAGACCCACACAGCTAGAAAGCAGGTGGCAACTATGTGCCAGCTGCGGGGATCAGCACCCAAAGAATTTCCTGTCATTACAGAGACGCCATCTGCTGGCAATGTGACCGGAAAGGGTCACATCGAACTTGCCTGCCAATCACTGAGCTTGCCCAGAGGCCGTCCTACCCGAGGCCCCAAAACCAGTTAAATGGCACGATTGGAAACAAAGGCACAAAAACACCAACTCAGGGGCGCCTGAAACCAAGCAGACTAGAATCGGGCAAGCGAACACCCCCTGCCAGAAGAAACTATACGTGATAGTACAAATCAAGGGGTCCCCCTGTGAGATGGAGATCGACACCGGGTCATCGGTGAACATCATCTCCTGGCAAGCCCTGAAAATAGCAGTCCCGAGAATCAAAAAGAATCAGCTGGATTGCCAGCAGCTATGACTCAGCAACTATCAAGGGAATCTCATTCCTGTGTTAGGCTGCGGAACCTTCACCATGAAATTCAAGAAGTTCCATGGAGACCTCCCGACCCTGCTCGGGTTAGACTGGTTCGAATCCCTCGGGTTGGGGGTAACCGGCATCAATGCAATCACCAGCACTTGTTCAGACAACTTGATTCAAGAATTCCAGGACGTCTTTAGCCTGGAGCTTGGCAAGTATGTGGGCACCCTTATATACTTTAGCTTAAACCCCAATATTGCGTCTATACGCATGAAGCCCCGGAGGGTCCCTCTCGCGTTAAAACCTAAGATTGACTTAGAATTGGACAAATTAATCAGTCAGGGCATACTCGAACTGGTCAATCATGGGAAATGGGAGACCCCCATAGTGACTCCCATTAAGGGGAATGGGTCAGTGTACATCTGCACTGATTATAAGTGTACCTTAAATAAGGCAGTTCAGCAGAGTCCCTACCTAGTGCCAATTGTCCAACAATTATTGCATTCCGTGGGAACAGGAAGTATATTTGCAAAATTCAAACTCGTGCAGGCATACCAACAACTGCCGGTAGATGGTGCTACGGTGGAGGCCCAAATCATTCTAACACATAGGGGGGCATTCAAGTGTCATCATTTACAGTTTGGGGTTAGTGTTGCCCCGGAAATTTTTTAAAGTGAAATGGAACGGCTGTTGCAAAAAATTCCCGGGGTAGTGCCGTACTTTGACAATGTACTAATAACAGCATGCAATGAACAACAACTTTGTTCCTGCCTAAGGGAAGTGCTAACTAAATTTTGCACTGCCAGGCTCAGGGTAAAAAGCAGCAAATGCAAACTCAGAGTCCACGGGGTTGAATTCCTGGACTACAGGATAGATGGGAAAGGTATACAACCCACCCATATTAAAGTATGGGCTAGCCAGGTGGCACCCACCCTGAAAAACTGGACTGAACTGCAAGCTTTTCTGGGTCTGCTGAACTTTTACAGCATTTTTCTGAAGAATAAAGCAATGGTTGCAGAACCTCTCCATAAGCTGCTGGCTAAAAAGAGCCTTTGGGTCTATGGGGACAAGGAAGCTGCCACTTTTAAGGCTGTGAGATGTCTACTCTCAGCTGACAGTTTTTTGATCCAGTACAATGACACCCTGTCTTTGGTATTGGTTTGCGACACCCCCGCTTTCAGTGTGGGGGCAGTTCTCAGCCACCACCTCCCAAATGGCACTGAAGCCCCAGTTGTCTACTATTCTCAGACTCAGTCCAGCGCAGAGTGGAACTATAACCAACTGGACAGGGAAGTGCTGGCTATGGTGGCCGGGGTCAAGCAGTTCTACAAGGATTTGTTTGGGAGGGATTTTGAATTGGTGACGGACCATAAGCCATTGTTGGGCCTATTGGCAGATGACTTCCCCACACCGACTGCTTTGTCTCCCCGTTTCATGAGATGGATCAAATTCCTGTCTGCCTACAGCTACAAACTCCTCCACAGACCCGGAAAAACTATGGGGCATGCGGATGCCCTCAGCAGGTGCCCCCTGCTGGCCTGTTGGAAAACCTGAGCCTGGGCATTCCCATCCTCCTCATTGACTGCCTTGATTCCGGACTTGTGACTTCTGCTGAAGTGGCGAAGCATTCGGCTAAAGACGCCACATTCAAGACTCTTTTGAACTGGGTGTGGAGGGGATGGCTGAAAGGCCCGTTGGAGTTGAGTTTAAGCCATTTGTGACTAAACAGCATGAAATGTCTGCACAAGGGGGTTGTTTGTTGTGTGGAGACTAGGTTATCATACCCCACGTTTATGGGCACCTATTCTAAGGGTACTCCATGAGGGTCATCTGGGGATTGTCTGGATGAAAGCCTTAGCCAGAAGCTATGTGTGATGGCCTAACATGGACCAAGAAATACAGGACTGGGTTACTAGGTGCACACCATGCCAAGAGTCATGACCAGCATCCCGTAGTGGGAATGACTGAGAGCCCCTTGGTCTAGGATCCACATTGATTTCGCTAGCCCATTCCATGGCCAAACATTCCTAGTGGTAGTGGACACATACTCCAAGTGGCTGGAGGTAATATTAATGGGCACAACCATTGCAGACGCAGTAATAAAAGTGCTAAGGAAATTTTTTGCAACGCACAGCCTACTTGATGTCCTCATATTGGACAATAGGACACAGTTCATGGCCACCCAATTTGAGGGGTTCCTGGCAGAGCAGGGGATCTGCCATGCCCTCATGGCGCCTTTCCATCTGGCCAGTAATGATTAAGCTGAAAGGATGGTAAGGTCAGCCAAGGAAGCTTTGGGCAGGTTGGCACCGGGGGATTGGCAAGCCAGGGTTGACAAATTCCTCCTGTACCAACACATTACCTCCAGTGTGGTTACAGGGAGAAGCCTGGCCAAGCTCCTAATAGGCCACTGGCTCAGATTGGTTCTAGACCAGGTTCACCCAAACTATGCACCCGAAACAATTTGAGACAAAAAATAGCACCCGGGCCTTTAGCATTGGGGACCTGGTACACACCAAAAACTTTGCCGAAGGAACCTTATGGCTACCAGGCAAGATAGAGAAAATAACTGGGCCCCAGTCATATATAGTTAGACTAAACGATGGGTGTCAATGGAAATGGCACATAGACCAACTATGTAGTCGCCTCAGCCCAAATACTAACACCCCAGAATCAGACCAAAAAGAGCTAAACTCTAACCCCTCCTTGACAGACTCAAGCCTGATGGAGCCAGAGTATGCACCTGAAGAACCGGGAACCCAGCAATGTTCCTGCCATGAACCGGTTCCAGTAGAATCCGAGGCCCCACCTGAAAAGTTCCAGGACCTTCAATGGGTGGACCAGAAGGCAGCAGCAGGCACAACCTTTCAGGCCGCTGCCACCACACCAACTGAGCTGCGCAGGTCTGATAGGACCTGTAAACCAGGGATGGGTTCTAAAATTTTTTACTACCGATTCTGTGAGCGTAGCTTATTTTGTGGGCGTGGCTTGATGGTCATGTGACAATTATTTAGGATTTAGCAGAGCCCCTTTGAACCCCGCGGCAAGAGTTTAAACAGTTTTTTTCCTCTAGCCATCAGCTGGGACTCAGGAGGCAGCAATAGATTGGGGGTGGGGCCAAATAAAAGGTAAGAATAATGTGGGGGGTGGGGCATGGGGGTCGGATGGGGTGGGTGGGGGGGCAGAACCGGTTCAGTGACATCATATCATTACCGCTACTGGCTCGGGAGAAGCGGGCCAAACTGGGAGGAACCCACCACTGCTGTAAACGCCCCGCCTACCTGCGTGACTATGTATGCAGAGTGGATTGCTTCAACTACGAAGGGAGGGGTGTTAGATACTGAAAGATTGAAAGGTTTTCCCTCTGGTCCATTGTTTGAGTGGAAAAAAATACTCAAATGTGATTGGTTGAACTCCCTGACAGCTCCCTATATAAGGGCAAGCTGTCAGAGAGGCAAGCTGCTGGATTGTACACAGTTGCTGCATAAAGAGCTGTTATCTGAAGACTGTCTCCAGTCTCTTCAATCACCCAACTTAACAAATACAGTAAGAACAGTACAAAGGCTGTAATTTCTTTGGCCGCCTAATTAACCATCATGTCATGTCTGTCTATAAAAACCACACATGTATTTACAGTTATCAATATAACTCACTTCAAAGGACTCTGCATCCCACTAGGTAAAATCATGCTAAATGGTTCTTTTTTTCATCCTTGGGCCTCTTTTTGGTGAAAATCTACAATGTAGTTTTCCAGCTATGCACAACTTTCAAACTACCTTCTAACTTTTCTATGGAAAAGATATTGGCAGCATGGTGGTGCCACTCTGTGTTTACATGCCTTTTTAAATTGTCATATTAAAATATTATAATTTATGTTCTTTAAGAAATCCACATCATGTCATATACATAAGCCTAAGAAACACTAGGCATTGTAAATTAATATAACTGGGTAAATGATTACCTACTATTTTAAAATCCACATTAAAAGGGAGATATACTGAGAAGGAAGTAAGAACCTTGCCTTCTTGTACAAGAGAAACTTATGCAATGATAATATAACCATAAATGAATCAACACAATGGGGTAAAAAAGAGACATATTGAAAGAAAAAGCTGGCCAAATATTGAGACAGAGGAAAGGACTTGTGTGTGTGTGTGTGTGTGTTTTACACACAAGAGAGAAGGCACACAGAGAAGAATTAGCACAAGGGAGCAGAGGTTTAGTAAGATTAATACTTGAGCAGAAAGATCAAAGAGGAAAATGGAAAATATAATGAAAGCAGATAAAAAAAGACAAAACCATGAGGAGACTTAAAGGTTAAAGACGTTTAAACTTACAAACAATGGAGGAAATCAGTGGAGAGAAATATAGCATGATTGAAGTACAAAGTGTATAATTTTTAACAAGTAAAAGAATTGAAGCAGACAATGTGAAAATAAGAGACACAGAGACCAAAAGACAAAATTACATATATTTCTGAATGTTACAAATGTGGATTCCAACAAAACACTGCAGCAGCGTGAAATGGTTTTATTTACTGATCTATTTGTCCATCCATCCATCTGTCCATCCATCTACCCCTTCTTTTGTGTCCCCATTTCATTTCTCAATCCATCTGGCTAGCCATATTCACCATCCAATACTTTTTTCACAGCCACTAGGTACATGCTAGCCTTTTTCGGCTATTTTGGGGTACCCTAAAGTTTATTTTTGCAAGCCTCAAGATGTTTCCAAACTCTCTTGCAAGTGCATATGACACTCCAACCACATCAACATTCACACTCACCTCTCAACTAGAAAATCAGAGGAAACATAGATAGACCTTTGCTGAAATCCTAATTGCTTATGCACATTTTCAGTCAAGACAGATTGGCCCAGAATGTGGCGGTTTCTGCTGCACCAGCTTTCACATACTGAAAATCTGGGGAGGGGGGGATGAACATTTGTGCGCATTTGGGGACCCACCTTTTGCAGATTTCCCAGTGATGCAGTGACCATAGATTGGTCAACATATGGTATACATGTATAGGGTTTGGTCAAATGTATATGGTTTCAGATGAACAAGTCATCATGCCACTTTATCTCTCATTCATACACTTGTGTGTTCTTTGAATGTGTATACCTGGATCTGTACACGGATGAAGTTAAAAACAGGTTCAGGAGCCATTCTAAAATCTCAATCTTCTGGAAAGAGAAAAATGATGGTATAGATAAAAATGCCAATAACATTCTCAGATTTGCATACTGAAAGATGACAGTCAAAGAGAAATATCTTCAAGACATTCGTAAATATCAATAATTAGAGCTGAATAGTGTGATGTATTCTGATAATATAAACCTTGTTTTGTTAGTCATGATGATATAGCACAAATTGTTTAGAATTGTCTTGTAAGCCTAGCCAAATTGATTCAGTGATAAATCCCCTTTCTGACATCATGCTCTGCACATTTTCTTTAAAATGGGTCTTATCCGCGGTGGCGTAGTGGTTAGAGTGCAGTACTGCAGGATACTTCTGCTGATCACTGGCTGCCAGCAGTTTGGCAGATCGAATCTCACCAGGCTCAAGGTTGACTCAGCCTTCCACCCTTCCGAGGTGGGCAAAATGAGGACCCAGATTGTTGGGGGCAATATGCTGACTCTGTAAATTGCTTAGAGAGGGCTGTAAAGCACTGTGAAGTGGTATATAAGTCTAAGTGCTAGTAATAGAGTGAATCAAGAGTATTGGTTAGAAAGTCAGAATAGATTTGGAGAGAACCAGAGTCAAATAGCACTTAGACTTATATACCGCTCCATAGTGCTTTACAGAACTCTGTACATTAGGAGTGTCAAACTGGCGGCCCATGGGCTGGATGTATCACATGCAGGCCATGCCCACCTTAGGGGAAATGGGGGGAAATGTCACAATACATAATGTGACAGCAATGTGACACCACGAGTTTGACACCCGTGCTCTACATGGTTTACAGAGATCAGGATATTGCCCCCAACAATCTGGGTCCTTATTTTACTGACTTCGGAAGGATGGAAAGCTGAGTCAACTTTGAGCCAGTCAGGATTGAACTCAGTGGGCAGAGTTATCCAGCAATAGCACATTCTAACCACTGTGCCACCACAGCTCCTTGGTGTCTCTGAAAAGATGGTCAGAGTTCCAAGTTCATCTTGGCCCCTTTCAACATAACTTTACTCGTTCACTTATTTTGAAGATAAAAATAAGATGGGTGGAAGAGATATTAGTTTATTGCGCATCAATTTATTATTATCCTTAAAAGAAAGAAGATGAAGCAGTATAAAAACAAAAATAAATAAGTAAGTAACTAGGTAAGTAAGTAGACAGGTAAAAAACTCCATAGAAAACATTTTAAAGTGTACTCAGGTGGAAAGGGCTGGGGGGAAGGGCTGAAAGAAGACAAGTTTAATTTATACCAGCTGTTTTATGGATGTAAAGTTGAACTACCACCAGGGAAATGGGGGATGGCATGATCTTTAATTTTCAGTTGTACATCCATGCCAAGGCTCCGTTATCCTTCAAATTTCATTGCTATATTTCCGTGATGACAAACCTACGGCACGTGTGCCACAAGTGGCATGCAGAGCCATATCTGTGGGCTCACGAGCATTGCCCTAGCTCAGCTCCAGCACCCATGCTGCGCCAGCCAACTGATTTTCGGGCCTTCCGGGCCCACTGGAAGTCGGGAAACAGGCCTCCGGGGTGGTGGGGAAGGCCGCTTTTGTCCTCCCCGGGCTCCAAGAAAGCCTCTGGAGCCTGGGGAGGGTGAAAAACAAGCCTACCGTGCCCACTGTGCCATTGTGTGCCAAAAGCGGGGGGTTGTACGGGGTGTGTGTGTCACGCATGCATACGTGGCAGGCGGGGCGCATTGAATTATGGGTGTGGGCATGCGCATGCGCAACCCCCCCGCGCTCTCCCTGCTTTTGGCACGTGACGGCAGAAAGGTTAGCCATCACTGCTATAGTTTGTGCTATAGTTCTGCAATGAAAAATTGAACACACATATACTGTGCATGAGGAAAGCTGTTCATAGAATTCCTGTCCCGATTAAAATACAGTGTATCTTAATCTTGTGCACATTTGCTCAAAATTAAGTCTGTGACTTCCTTGCAAAATGATTCACATTAGGCAAAAATGTATAGATATATCCATACACTAGGGAGAACATGCACCTATAGTACATGTCTAGTTTGGGGCAAAGTTTTTAAAGTCTCAAATTGATATAAAAATGGGACAAATCAAAATGAAACTTGAGAAAAATGAAATGGAAGGAAAATAAAATTCATAAATACATCCATGTCTCCCACAGAGAAAATAAAGAGTTCTTCATAAGTGTGATCAAGTCCTAACCCCACTCACCTGCTTATATCATAGTCTTGTAGTTTTGCATTAGTTTTTGCTCTTGAAAGATATAGCAATAACAATAGCAGTTAGACTTATATACCGCTTTACAGTGCTTTACAGCCCTCTCTAAGCCGTTTACAGAGTCAGCATTTTGCCCTCAACAATCTGGCTCCTCATTTTACCCACCTCGGAAGGATGGAAGGCTGAGTCAACCTCGAGCCTGGTGAGATTTGAACTGCCAGATTGCAGTCAGCAGAAGTAGCCTGCCACTATTAGGAATATCTTCCAAATGTATTGTGCTGAGAGATATAGAGATCACAAACCTAGTGAATGACTGTTTAGTCTGCACAGAATTTGAAAGTTAAGAAACTATAAATTACGGCCATAGTCATAACTATTAAAATATATATATAGATTTTTGCACTTGAGAACAGTTGAGCTCACTTGATAATAATCTGGTCAGACAGAAGTGTGGTTGATCTGCCAGTTTGTGGTTCATTATAATAAGCTTCTATCTACAATTTACTTCTAGCCACAGTGGAAAAGGGAATTTATCCCCCAATGTGTGTTGCATTACATAGGATTACATGCTGTGTGAGGGCCATGATACCCTGTAGTTTTGCAGAGGCTGATAAAATGCAATACATTTTCTCGATGTAGTTTCCGCAGAATGCGGTGACATTTGTGATGAAGTACGTTTTGTGTGTTTGTGTGTTTTAATAGTTCTGAATCAGCAAAATACAGGGCAGCCATTCCTAGTTTGTTAGTTCCATGTTTCAGAAGAGAAAATCATGGAAGCCTTATCACCTGCACTATGGAAATGCTAAAAAAAAAAAAAAAAAATTATTTGGCTTTCTGAGAATCTGAGCTATCAGGCTGGCTGGATTACGCAACAGATGGATGATACATAACTTTGTTTTGCAGCTTCACCCAGTATGATAGAAAGACATGTAATACACAAAAGCTATAAGAATTATATTCCAGGTGTCCTGGACTTAATGACCAACAATTGTGTCCAAAATTGTATTCATAGTCACATGCCCACTGTATGAGCATATGCATGTGAATACAAGCGTAAATTGCAGCGCCAAAACTGGAGCGTGCGTTGGAGCACTGGAACCCGGAAAAGAGCAGCTGGCCGGTGCGCATGTGTGCCGGAGGCCAGCTGCTCTTCCGGGTTCCGTCTCACGCATGCACGCGACAGAACCCGCAAGAGCAGACAGGGCTTTGTGTGCCACTTCTGGCATGCGTGACATAGGTTCGCCATCACAGCTATATTGTATGAAATTACCAGTCCTTCCATTCTTCCATTTATTTTATGAGTTATTATACAATTTGGTACTCTGCTTTTGGAATTGATGCTTGATATGAAGGGCTTTCTGGAATAGAGTGGAAAGTAGAAAACAATGGAAACAGAATAAAAGAATGCCTAGTATGCTACTTATGATAATAATACTTAATTGTCCAAGTTTCTAAAGTTTAAGTATTATATTAGAAAACATTACCTATCCTCGTAAATGCATTTGAAAGTGTGTAACTGTGTGGATTAATAAAGATAATATTAAAACATTTGTAATATTGAAAATCTTACATGTCTTTGTGCAGGATTGAAATTTACCATTCAAGCGGATTAGCTTCTAAAAGTCAGATAATCCTCACTGTTGGATAAATATATATCCTATACAAATTCTTGCAGTATATACTATGTAGGCCTGTCTGAAAATTAAATTAGTCACCTACATGGGATTCATTTTGATAACTTTTTAGAAAAGGTGTTAGTGATCTTATTTACAAAATCCTTTCGACAGTTATAGCCTTTATTTCTGGAACATGTTAGGAACAAAATTAGAGACAGAAACTTGATGAAGTTTAGACACCTGGCATCCATCACAGGATAGTAATACGATTTGGAATAAGCATTATAGTTGCTAAAACTAAAAGATTAATTTACCCCATCATAAGAATGCATCATAATTGTTGGAAAACTAAACAAATGATGGTGTGAAGAGTAACTTTGAAATATTTTCATATATTGCATATATTTTCATATATTTTCATATATTTTCATTAAGTCCATGCTAATAGCATTATATGCAATCTACATTTGAAGTCAAGGATTAAGCTCCCACCACTTTCAGTGAAACAGGATTGTTTGTCACAAACAGATCATCTGTGATTTGAGTGGCAATATTTTTGGACATTAGCCCTAGATTATCCTTATACAAATATTAGGCAATCAGCAATAGTCATAGTAGTGGACTATTAGTATTTCAGTGCTACTTTGCTCCTCGATATACCATGAATTTCCTTCAATATGGGAACAGAGTAGGCAAGGAGACACTGTTTTTCTATTGCAGCACTGATATTATGGAATAGCCTCTCTGTGAAGATCAGGCTGGCTCTTTCTTTGCTGGTTTTACACAAGTTTCTAAAAACAGAACTTTTTCAGAGATTCTTTCTTGATCTGAGTTGTTGCCATCCTTTTTTTTTTTCCTATTGTTTTAATGTTCCCTTTCTAGACCGGGACTCCTTACGCACGGTCACTCAAGCACTCGTCACTTCTCGTCTTGACTACTGTAATGCTCTCTACATGGGGCTCCCCTTGGGGTGCACCCAGAGGCTCCAGCTGGTGCAGAATGCGGCCGCGCGGGGGATTATGGGAGCGACGGGATGCTCCCATGTGATCCCTCTCCTGCGTGAGCTGCATTGGCTCCCGTTGGACTTCCGGGTGCGCTTCAAGGTGTTGGTGATCACCTTTAAAGCGCTCCATGGGCTGCTGACAGTGGATTGCAATGGCGTACAATTATGATAGAAGGATAAATAATAAATTAATGTTTTTCCTCCATTTGCTTAGAATTACCATTAAACTCAGAGTGAATGGAAAACTCTGAATGGTGGACCTGATGAAATGATTGTCCCTTACCTGTTGTGGCCTGTCAGCAGCCTGTGCAGCTAGTAGCTGATTCCAACAGCGAGGAGGCTGGTGTGGTGCTGCGCCAGCAGCCTATGCAGCTGGCACTCAAGTCAGACAATGAGGAGGCTGGAGAAGAAGTGGTGCCAGAGGCGGGGATTCAGCCAGGGCCTTCAGAACCTCCAGAAGCTCCCATAAGTGAAGAGGAAGAAGAGGAGGAGCCTCTTTTCCATGCAAGGACCCGCAGAGCTGCCAAAAGGCAGGATTGGTTCCTCAGGAGGAGGTCTCCTCGAGAGTAAGGCTTGGGGCTCATTGGCCACTCCCTGAGGCAATTTGCAGGGAACAACTTTGTTCACTCTCCTTCGCGTCCTGATCTTAGTTCTCTTATCAGTTTTCCTGCAAATTGTTTCTGGGCTTTCTGCCAACCATAGTGAGATTATGATTATTTATTCTTTGGATTCTTGTAGGCTGTTAAGAAAATTAATTAACAGCCTTTATTTGAAAAAGACTGATTTAATTTAGTAAACTAAGGTTTGTACAGACTTTGTGTGTGCTGCGTTCTTTGGGGTCCATAGCTGGGGCAGAACATTACCTTAGGTTCTAATGCCAGGTTCCCTGACTGCACTGATGACTTCAAACTAATCCAAATAAGGATCAGAGTGATCCTTCAGCTATTAAATTAACTATCTACTCAAGACAATGATCTGATAGGAAGATATCTTAGGGCTTGAGGAACAACAGGAGTAACTGGAATAGAACAAGGCTTTGGAAATGCCTGGGTTCTTGGAACTAGGACAAATGGGTTGATCTTCTTCTGTAGAGCAATCAGTTCTGTGATGTTCTTCCATCTTTTCCATACTGTCATTCTAGAAGGATTTGAACTACTTGGCATCCTGCCTTCTATGCCCTGGGGCATTAACACATTGCTGGATTCAGTTGTAATATTCCTGGTTTCTTGGCAGAATCATCCTTGTCTATACCAAGCCAAAAAAAAAAAAAAAGCTATTTAAATCATTTTAAGCTTTTATAAATGCCTCTACTGCACTAATTGTAGCTAGACAATTTATTCATGGGTGATCTTTAAGTAGGATCACAATACAACCAGAACATTCTCTGGTCAAGAAGCAGCAAGAAAAATGATCTAGAAAGAATGAAAGATCCATTTCTGGCTTTAATTTAGACCCTCTGCCACCATTTGGAGAATGTTCTTTTCTTAAGTATATAAAGATAACTAGGTCACTGCTATGAAAACTGTCAGCTTTAATCATGTGGAAATTGACTTCAAGCTATACTTGGAAGAATATAAAACCATGTGTTTGATTTTTATTTTAAAGAATAGCAGCAAGGGTTCCCATTATCACCATGCCAAGCAAATAATCAACCCAAGGCAGAGAATTACCTCCTTTTTCCCTTTCCCATCAACTTTCTAGTTTCTAGTTTTCTGTGTACTACTTCTAGATAGGCTAAAACAGTCCTTTTTCCCCCCTGATTTCTAATACCATCCTTTATCTGTCCACAAAATATGATTTTTTCATCCTTTCTAGAATGGACTGATTATTGCATCACAGTAATGTGGTGCTGCTTTTGTCATTTTAATGAAAGCCCTGGATCCTGCAGATGTCTCCGGTGAGTACTAGTGGTTAGCTCTTTATTACCTCTGAAATCACAGCAGCATATCATACTCATTCCAGCTGAAAGGGACCTATAGTAGAAGGCGGCTATTTAAATTATGCTCATGCTTATAAACTTCCTGAATGCATTATGTTGTGCGAATATCCACATTGAATATATAAGAACATTGAGTTTTTTCTATTTTTTTTTTTACTGAAGTATTTATAAGTTATTTAGCTTGGGGTTAAAGCAGGCAAGACGAGACAGAAGTGAGATGTATAAAATCATGCACAATATGGAAAAAGTGGAAAGAACTTCTTTGTGCTCGTTCTGTCACAATATTTGAATAGAGGTCTTTAGTGGAAACCAAGTGTGGGGAGATTTAGTACTGCCAAATGGATTTTTAGAATATACAGTGTATAGTGAAAACGGGGAATTTCTCACTGTTAAATATGGTGATGACAATGTACATGTTTTTTTAAATCGCCTAGAAGAATTCATGTTATCAGTGGCTACCAGAGGTGTCCAGAGTGTGATCAAATATCAGTCCTTCAACACAGACCTTTCTGTGTTATGTTGCTAGAAAGAGATTGATAGACTAGATGGGTCATTTACCTGACCGAGGAGTATGGATGATGAAGTTATATTGGGTAAAAGTCCAAAATATTTGAAAAATATCAGGTTATTGTATTTTACTTTGGCTATTCTAGAAGTGAGCGGAGAAATAAGAGGCAGGGCTCCTTACTGACATAAAATAGCTTCCACACAGTGTTTGAAATAACAAAAGAAACAAAAGAACTTGGCTATACAGATAGAAACTTAAATTTATTCATCCAGCTGATGTATCCTCCTTGGTATGATCAAATTGTCTGTCAGGTTCCATGGTGGGAAACAGTGATTATTAATATTAAAGACAGCACTAGCATAGAAACACATAAAAATAATGTTTCCAGCACAACACACATTAAGTAATGAAAACAAAGAAAAGGTACACATAGCACATCTTCTTTCTCTTATGTAGCTGCACTACTCTTCAAACGCTAATCACATGCTGCAACTTGCCTGCATGAATCTAATAAATTTCTCACACAATCCTGTATGGATGATGATCCATTTTACTCATAAAGAAAACATATCAAAGTAGTGAATCCCATTTGTATTCCTTAATGGTGTTATTTCCACAAGATTGAAGTAGCAGACCTGTAATTTCTTAGCTCTTGATGTAGGAGATATATTTGATTTCATGATAGAGATTTTGTAGAGTCTCTGAAACTCTTGAGTGTTTGCTGTGTTTGCTGGAGAGTGAAAGTGATGAGGTATAGTCCAGCTCTAAACAATGTCGAACAGGTTATGCTGCATGAAGGAAGACAGTTCTCTTCTTGCTAATAGCTTGTACATTTATACTAATTATTAATTAGTAATTGTACTAAACTATATTGCTTTATGATCCAAATGGGGAGAGGGAGAGAGAGGGAGAGGGAAGGAGGGAGAGGGAGGGAGGGAGGGAGGGAGGGAGGGAGAGAGAGACAGAGACACAGACACAGACAGAGACAGAGAGAGAGAGAGACAGAGAGAGAGAGAGAGAGAGAGAGAGATGGATAGAGAGAGAGAGAAAGAGATATAGATATATCCATCCCTCTATGCATTCACAATTTTGGTTAATCTAAAACCAAATATACAAAACTGTACATTACAAATTACATCTGACTTAATCTAATAAAACTCTTCTAAAAGTAATAACTTATAATTAATTTCTTTTATTAAAAATTCTAAAAACGTATACCTCAAGAATCACTCAGCTTATTTGTCTGAAGTCTGCTAAAGCTTCATCATCTCAGAAAGGAATATTACTTCTATAAATTTTATCTAGTTCTGAGTAATGGAAAAAACCCCAATCATACCATCAATTGATGGAAAAACCATCTATGTGTTGCTTAATTATTTGGATTTGAATTCTGTATGCTGTTGATCATCCTTAAATCTACCTGTGAGAAGTAATACTTTTTTTTCAAGTCAAAGAACTGAAGTATCCCTATTTTTACAAGCTTTGGGGCCTAGTCAATAGAATTTGATTTTAGCAGTCTGTTTTTCTCTTCCACCCAATCAAATGTAGTAGCAAATGGCATTTTGCAGTGCTTTGCTCTAAATGGAATCCTACTGAATTCAAAGGATTAAATATGTATTTTGGGACTGATCCTAGATCTCAATTTTTGATTTCTCAGTTTGAAGCAACACTTAGGAATTCTAGTAATTAGCTATGGTTGTTCTGCCACTGTATCCTATCCTGGGACAAAATGATTTTATAATTCGATACCAGCACCTGCAATCTCTAGTCTTGATTGCTATAATACATTCTACATAAGGCTTTAAAAAAAACCTTCATAATCAGCACAGAACCCTACAGTCAAGTCAATGTATAGAAGAACTCAAATCAAATTATACCCATCCTAAAGCCATTTCAAGAACCATTTTGGTGTAAACCAAAGATCACAAACTCTAATTCTGCCTTAGGCTGGGTAACCTTGGATCAGTCACTTACTCTCAGTTCTAGGAAGAAGGCAATGGCAAATCACTCTGAAAAGCCTTATAAAAAGGGGGCCTTGTCCAGCTCATTTCCAAGAACAAACAAGATTAAATGGGAGGGGAAAAAGCCATTGTACTGGCTGCCAATTTGTTTTCGGGTGAAATATGAAATAATGTTTATTAACTCTGAAGTCTTCCATGACTTGGATCCATACTACTTGAGCGAATGGCTGTTTTTATATTATTTCCCATCATAGAAATCCTCAGAGATTTACACTCAGCTGTTGTAAATAAATGTGGAAATCCATCCTTTCTATTGAGCAAACCATTTTGCAAGCTTCTCAGAAGCTTCCAGAGTCAGTTCAGAGTTGGGTTGTGCCTTAAGTCAATCAATCCAATAAATAAATGGCCCTAAAGTAGTCCTTTTTAAGCAGGATTCTTGATTTTAATTTTATTACTTTTTTTTAGCAGTTTTTAATATTATTGGTTTTAATGTTGTTTTACAATAAACTGCTAGGGATCTTACTAAGTGCAGTTAATAAGTTTAATAAATATTTTAAAGGAGCTTAATTTAAAGACAGTCACACACATAATAGTTCTTGCTGTTTCCTAAATGCTGCCTTTTTCTTTAATAAACTTTAGAAGAGATTGAAGTTGCATTGATGTATGAGATTTATTAACACACAATGTTTCAGAATTTTTCTCAGAAATATATGAAAGAAATCTGCAGTCATGTAATCTTGTGTGATCCATTTATCAAAAACATGTCTCAAAATCCATTTTAAAGCAAAGCATACTGTAATTAGTTACAGTTGAGTTTTTATTCCAAAAGATAAATCAATACTATTTGTATTTGCGTCTGGTTCTCTTGATATTGGCCCGCTCCTCAAGAGAGATTTTACTAAATCAATCAATCAATAAAATCCTGAAAAAATAGAGGTTGTACAGAGGTTGTTCAACATTTGTAGGTTTTCTCTGTTTTGAAAACAAACATAATCTATCCACTTTATTTGCTAATATACTGAAAAATCTTAAACTCAATGAATCAATCTGATCTTGGATTAAATATTGTCTGGTGGTAATCCCTGCTGATCTGGCTGTAGGCTGCTGGAGAGAATTCTAGATTTCTTTTTTCTAGATTTCAGGTTTTTTATTTTATTTTACATATACATATCAATGCGTGAACAGTGTGGCACCTTGGTGTTATACATTTTAATACAGATAAAACTAGTAATATTAATCATAGTTGTTACATTCATCCAGTTTATATATTTCTATTAATAGTACACATTTATATTAAGTTATAGTCTTTCATTATTAAATTATTCCATGTTTCAATATATTGTTCTAATGCCAATCACCATATTATTTAAACATATATAATAATACTGCCATTCAATTTCTAAACTTCCCTTTTGTTATTGCTTTCATTTTATTATGTAAAAATGTGTATACTAATATTCCCCCTTTCTCTTATTTCTCTCTCTATTCTAACTTTTAATCATATCACCCTTATATTAAAAGATGTTTTCTTTCTATACAACTTCTCTTGCCCACTTTGGTACTTTGCATCCTGTTCATTTTTAACTTACCTCCCATATTCCACTCTTTGCAAATATTTGTATTAAGGTACAATCATTCATTATTTCATTGTTCAATGTTTCAATACACGGTTCTAATACCAATCACAATATTATTTAAGCATACGAAGTTATTCTAATCATATTCTTACAATCATCAAATTGCTTGCTTGATTTTTTAAAAAAGTATAATTAAATGGAACTGTCTTGAGCTTAGGAATGTACAATGTTTTTCAGACAAAGGTCTTTGAGCGATGTCTCAAGTATATGCATTTCAAGAAGTGATACATCTCTCACAAGAACTCAAACTGCGATTATTTTTGTAGTTTAGAATATAGGAATTATATAAATTTTTTAAACCAGGGGCATCTTTGGGTCAGGGAAGAAGGGAAAAATAATAAAACCAGCTTCATATTCAATGGTGGGTTGCCCCCGGTTCGCACCGGTTCTATAGAACTGGCAGTAAAACCGGTGAGAGACTCCACCCACTGATCCCAACGTCATCAAAATGCTTCTGCACGGCTCCGTTATGAACCAGTAAGTAAAGGTAAGTAGAACCCACCCCTGATCATATTGCAAAAGTTCTTAACCTTTTATACGTGCATCGTGACGTTGTGTGCATGTGTAAAAAGGGCCAAAATTGCCTGATTCTGCAGATGCTTTTACTTACAGTTCTTAACCTTCATTTCTTAACCTTCATAAAGTCTCCATTACTCTAAATTACTATTATTTGAGGATTTGTCTTGCCACAAAAGGCATTGGTTCCTCCTCTGTGTCTATAGGGAGAGATGGGCAAAGAACAAAATGTGTGTAATGATGCCATCAAACAAATGCTTTGATTTATGCACTGTTGAAAGTTGAATGCTTTGATGTGAGTACTTAAGGATAGTATTAACAGGGTGATGCAACCTTGCCTCCATCGATATTTTAGCACCCTCATTGCAGGTGCTATGTCTCCTTCTACTTTATATTGATCAGGATAATTTTTTAATACTAAAAATGGAAAAAAAATAAAGATATGGGTGGAATATGATGTTCATGGTCCTTAATAGGACTTTTGTTCCACTTTCCTAGGCCACCTTTTTCTACTCTTCTATTCTCTATGTTTTCTTGGGCTTCTGTTTTACTGGTTTGTCTTCTCTGGTTGCAGAATGCCTAGATCAAAATAATATTTTTTTTTTAAAAAAGACACACTTGGCATCTCTCAAAACTAGTCACCTTAAACGGATTTTGTAGAAAGTTATAGCTTAGTATATTAGCTTTAGTTTAGTCTCGTTTATTCATGCTTCAGATTGGAATTTTGTCTATTAAACATAGTTTTATTCTATAAAAAATTCTCCTGGGTGTGGTTCATTTAAAGAAAAATAAAACATATGGAGGAATAATGAGTGTGTCACAACTGCCAAAATGGTTTTTATGAAGCAAACTCACTCTTAAAGGAGAATCATGTTCCTGATAATTTTGAGGTTTAAAACCTAGGGGGGAAAAGCCAAGAATCAAGCTTAGATAACTAGTTTTCTCCAGCTAAATTCTTTCCATATGACTGATCAAAAGAAGTATCTTTACACCAGGATTTATTTCTTTGGTACATCTAAAGTTCCATCAGCTATCTCTCTGTACAAATGATTAATTTTATAAATCAACACTTAGAAAAATTAAATATTTCATATTAATTGATCAAGCAAAACGTTCTTGCTTTTCCTAACCTGTCACTCTCCAGAAGTAAAGGGATATATATCCTGTTTCCCTGAAAATAAGATATCCCCTGATAATAAGCCCAATCGGGCTTTTGAGTGCATTCACTAAAATAAGCCTCCCCCTGAAAATAAGCCCTCCCCGAAAATATTTAAACGCAGAGCTGGAAATTAGGTAAGATGGCAAGAGCCCCATCTTGCTCCATGTGCCCCAAAATAATAAGACCCCCCTGAAAATAAGGCCAAGTGCTTATTTCGGGGTTCAAAAGAATAGAAGACAGGGTCTTATTTTTGGGGAAACACAGTAGATATATCTCCTAGAAACATGCATTTTTCTGCCTAGCTCAGCCCTTGAGAGATCAAGGAAGGGACTGCCACAATTGGGATTTGACCAAATCTGACTGTTTCTAGGATATTTTTTTCCTCCCTGTTGATTTCTCAAATACTATAAAAATAGCTCTGTGAGCTATTTGTAAAAGGAGGTGGGCTATGACGATGGCAGAAGTCCAAACATCTGGACTGCAGGGACAGAGGTGCTAAAACAGCTCACCTGATATTTCAAATTAGCACTGTCCAGATGGACCGTCCTAGGGGAACTTGTTTTATTAGACCTCAATTCAATAGTTGGCCTTTCCTTTGTATAATTTCCTTTGAGGGAAAATAGTATGCAACATGCTTATGTGAAATGGATGCAGAGACATATTTATACAGAGAGAGAGAGAGAGAGGGAGAGAGAGAGAGAGAGAGAGAGAGAGAGATGGAATGAGGAGCAATATACATGAACTTGTACCATATGGAAACTACTTGAAATTATTCTTTTGTGACAGCTCTTTGTGACAGCTGCTTTGACTCTTTGTGACAGCTGCTACCATGCTGTGGAATGTAAAATTTCATTCTAAAAATCTAGTTATTTTCTCCTTGCTAGTTTCTTACAGCATTCCTGTTAATGGTGGCAAAGCAAAGTAGTAGCTCTGCATAATGCATGCAACTAACTGTCTAGTTGAAAGCAGTTATGATGAAGACAAACTGTTTACACACTGTCATTCTGGCTAGGAAGTTTGTAGCTTAATAACTATGTATTTATTGGACAACCCATTTCTCACTAGTCACTCATTCTGCAATAATGCTTTGGCATCATTTATTTAAATAGCTGAGCCATCAGAGAGTGGGACACTGATAAAAAAAATCTACTACAGACTTCATCCAACTTGGCATCTTTCACATGTGCATGGATAATCGTTTCCATCATTCCAGTTGGCACAATGGGAGTTGTAGTACAGCTTATCAGGAGGATGCCAGCCTGAAAGAAGGCTGATCTAGTCCTTCCTATTAGAAACTAAACACATATATAATTGTGGATCATTTCAATTTTAATGGTGCTTATTTACATTATTGCTGCTGCTAAACAAAGCAATTGCCAAAGACATCTTTCAGTCAAAGAAAATTTGGAGATTCAAAAGCATTACATAGAAAAAAAATGTACTGTTTTTCATTCAGCTGCACAAGCAGAATTTCACAAATAATCTTAAAGTACTAAAACCTTTTTAGCTTTCAATAATTAGATAACAGTTGCCACCAATGACAGTACCACCACTCATATTTATTTAGTTTATGAATTATATTGCCACTCCAATATAACTGAAGGCAGGTCATTTTGTTGCTAGGACAGGTATCTCTCCCTAAAATTATATAGGGAAATATTGTAAGGGTTTAAAAAAAAACAAACCAATAGAAAAAAAAACCCTTAGCTTTACTTTAGCATCCTTGAAAATGAGGAGGTTTTCTGTGAATGTAACTTTCTTTCAATAGACTTACCTAATATTGTACTATAATTAGGTATAGAATATAATTTGTCTAAAAACAAATACCAAGCGTCCCAGCAAGCTGTAATTTTTATGTTGATTTGGTTAAACTTGCTGCCCTTTTAAGGAATTCATCAAGACCGTGTCTTGATGAAATTGAATATTAGAACACAATTTCAGAAAAATATCAGATAAATATTTAGTATATCAGTCAATTAGCAGCCTTACTGATTTTATAAAGAGCCAGAATATTTAAGTAATACTATTTGACTTCTTTGATAATTTGGCAAGTGCTTGCTTCTAATTTTAGTGAACATATTTTTCTGTTGTAAAGCCAAGGAAAACACACTTGGAAGACTTTAGGATTAAGGTTTGCTTTTGATTCTCATATAAAGCTGAACCTCTTTGATTATCGTGATTTGAAAACAGCAGGTAAAGTTTTTTAAATAAAATAAACTATAATATATAACCTGAGCATAAAAAGGAATATTAAGCAGAAAAAGGAACACTAAAATAAACTGATAATTTACAATGTTCATTAACTCAGTCTTAAACTGTAGAGTGGTGGTGGTTAAGGAGCTTTCTTCTTTATAGGAGTTTGATGCAGGTCACTGAGATTTCTTCCCTGCCTAAGAACTATGGCTAGAGTAGTTTCACTCTGTCATAACAAAGGGCTTTGTTCTTTGTAGCAGGACTTTCTTATGTAGGATCCAATCTGAGTCAGTCACTAGTACCAAAGGTTTATTCTTCCAAGCTCTTGGACTCATGCTGGAGCCCATCCTCATGAAACTTTTCTCTTTCCAGAATGTGTGAACTTTCTTATCCCCAAAACTTATTGCTTTCCATCAGTCTTCTGACAGGAATTTCAGATTCTTCCCAGTTAGAAATGGTGCCTTCTATTCTTTGCTGCTTTTTTTTCCTTTCAAGTCTCTGCTGACCCAGTTTGGATGGTCTTTCATTCAACTCTCCTTTGCTATTAATTGTCCCTCCAACACCATTCTCAGCTGATTAATGGCACAATTTTGGGACTCTGCTACCAAATCTTCCAATACTGTAAGTTTTGAAGTGTAGGAATGTCTATATATGTTAGATGGAATGCTTTCAATCAGTAGACTGTGAAAACATTTAAATGTGCTGTAAAATATATGCACTTTTTAAATAAAATAATAGCCAAACAATGCTGAAATTGCTACAGCCGTTGACATCTACAACAATTTACATAAGAAACACCCAGCTGCTGACTCAGCCCTTTTATATGTGTTCTATTCTTTAGGAGAGGGATAGAAGAAGGGAAAGATTTGTGATGAGTGCAGGTGCTCTACCAGCATAGATTTCTTGACATATATCATGTCTCCAGTAAAACACACCTGTAATATGTGTACTAACCCACAAGTTTTAAGCAACATCAGGAAGGGCAGGATTCATAACTTATATGCACATGGTTATATACAACATCTGTATCTAGATTGAAAGTGGTTTCATCTCTGTTCTTGATATTCAAGTGCCTCTGGTGAGAATTCATTAACTCAGTTTTTCTAGATAAGTGTTAACTTGGCAAATGGATCTTTTTAAAATCCAGCTGCATGACTACAAATATCAAGTGTCATGAACAAGCAAAGAATGTTCCACCTATTTTGTAGTCAGATGGTTTCACTTAAAAACCAAAAGGTCAGAGGTCAAAGCATGACCTCACCAAATTAGGCTCAACTGAGAGAAATGTTTAGCACAACAAAAGGAAGTAATTTGAAGTACATTAAATGCAAATGAAAGTGCCATGTGCAAACTTCAGGAAAAAACTGAGAAAAGCAAACACCCGAGGTGGTTGTTGGAAAGATGAAGTTTGAGATTTTAGCCATGTTTCTATTCTTGTAAGCCATTTATATGCAGCAGGATAAATATTAATCTCACTGGTATACAAATGCTTATACTATACTTACGTTCCAAGTTTTCCATTATTCCCCGAAGGGATTAAGCTGGATCAGAGCTGAACTTTGTGGCTATTCCCTCTTCTTTATTGGTATTTAGATACCAAACAGGTCTGGTCACCACAGTAATTTGCTTTGGTATATAAAATAATCATTTACTTTTAATCTAAGGTCACAGTGTTAATACAGCTGTAGGTCTACAGTTTGGTGGTTGTTCCTAATTATTTGTCCGAGTGATTTTTTTAAAAAAAATCTGACTTTCATTTTCAATAAAGAGATGGGTTACAATATATACCAAGAAGTTCTTCTGGGTGAAACGTCCACGACAAATATTGAAATGAGCACCAAAGTGTCCCTATGCAGATCTCACACAAATCAAATCAAATTGCTTAATAACTGGCAACCAAGAGGCGTTGATATGTACTGGAGGACTAACAGAACTGACCAATCAGAAGGATGATATTGTGTAACATGTATCCGTGATGAAAAGAGACCAACGCTCCCATGGTTGAAGATGATTTGTCAGCAACTCAGGGTAGATAATACTGAAGAAAGGTCCAGCTATTTGTGGAAATAGAGTGGTAACTCTCATATACTTAATGCAATACTCAAACACATTAGGTACACTTTTACCATATAAACTTACAGTACATTTATATTATTTACTAAGTTCATCTTTAAAGGCCACAAGACCCTTTTTTTGTGGTGAACTGAGAAATAGTACAATTCTAATTTATTTGTTATGCATATTATATTAAGGAGGGTCAAATCAAACTACTTGTAGTCTTCAACTTACGACCACAATTGAGCCCAAAATTTCTGTGGTTAAGTGAGTTTTGCCCCATTTTACAACCTTTCCTGCCACAGTTGTTAAGGGAATCATTGCAGTTGATAAATTAGTAACCTGGGAGCTAAGTGAGCCTGGCTTCCCCATTGACTTTGCTTGTGAAAAGGTTGCAAAAAGTGATCACATGACCTTGGGACCCAGCAATGGTCATAAATATACATAAATAAACCACTAAAAGCTAACACGATACTATAAAATTAAAGCACTAGGACCTTTCAATTAAAATGTCTTAATATTAATTTCAAAATTGTGGATTGAAGGGTGAAAAAGATCATTCCAATGCCAACCCCAACCCCAACCCAACAGGTCTCTATACCTTTCTGACCTTTCAAATCCTCCTTGCTCCCACCACATCTTTACACAGATTCATACATTGGCGTTTGTTTACTGCACTTCACATTCTCTTTCTAAGGATCGCATCACCTTCATCAACATACAGCTTTCTTAGTGTACCCCTCCTTTCCAAACCTTTTCATCTCCCTTTCAGTTTCAGAAACAGTATTTCAATAAACTGTTGGAAGCCTTGATCTAACTGGAACTAGCCTCCTTCACTAGACTGCTTCTAATTATATTGATTTTGCTTTTGGAGAAGGTCAGAAGTAGGTTGCTTAACTTGTCACTCTGTTCTTTTCTTCCTTAATACTGAAGGGAACTTTTCACATGGATTATGGGACTTCTTCCCTATGGGCCTGGGTGTGAATTTGCCACCTCAATTACTATTTAAGCTAATTCCTGCTAGCTACTTGGGAAACCTGTCTGGTTTTGAAAGAAGCTTTGCCTCTTCCTGAAGGAAAGATAAAAATTACTTTCTTGATGTGGTTTCTTTAATGATCTAATCATATGGGTTCTCTAACCAATATCTGATCACCCTGAGTCTCAGGAAGATTAAAGTAAAGGCCAGGCTCTATGCTAAATATAGTCCTCCAAAAGAGGCAGGAGTACTTCCTTCCCTTCTCAGATGGGAATTGACAAGAGAGATTTACATCAGCTAATTATTTATATAATAGGACCTTCTGGATCCCATAAAAAGCTTTTCTCTTGGCACAGTGTAATGACTTTAATGCTTTTGGGGAATGGAGAATATATATTTGAATTAATATGTCTTCCTCAAGCTGCAGAAATGGAGCTGATGATTCATGTGTTATTTCACTGCCCATTCCATATGAAAGATCGCTTCTATCTTACATCCTTGAAATAAGTCCCGGAAGGTTAAAGGAAGATGAAACTATTTATTTATTTTTTATCTGACAAGGTCAAAGAGAGACCACCCAGAAAGCAGCCAGATTCGGCTTAATTATCATCTAATTATATAATCAGCTGCTAAGGATAAGTTAAAGATCTTGTTAATAAATGGGATGCTTTCTACTGTTTAAAGTAAAAACAACATACTTGGAAGAATCTTACATTTCTGCTGAAGTTGTGTGATGGATGGTTTTTCTTGTAAAAACCATCTTTACTTAACTTTATTTAACTAATAAAATTTGTTGCAGCACCTGCCCCTCTGGAAGAGTATCTTCCTGAGATCTATGTAGCTCCAACTATGATAATGTGTAAGAAATCTTAAAAACCTGGCTAATTCTTGAGACTTTGGATAAGGATGGATGCCCACCTCTTATAGGATTTTGTCAGACCATTCAGTCAATTGGGCTTAATAGTCTGAGAAGAATCTTGGATGGACCTTCCCTAATTGATTAGATCGGGGTGTCAAACTCAAGGCCTGGGGGCCAGATCCAGCCCATGGGGTGCTTAGAACTGGCCTGAGGGACTGCCTTGGAAACAGCAAAAGACTGGCCTGAGGTGCCTTTGTCACCGAAATGGGCTCCCGAGCTCCATTTTTGGCTGTGATGGCCTCCTGCAACCCTCTGCCAGTGAAAATAGAGTTCGGGAAGCCTCTTGAGTTCTGTTTTTGCTGGCAGAGGGTTGCAGGAGGCCATTGCAGCCGAAAATGGAGCTCGGGAGCCCATTTTCACCAGCAGAGCATTTGGGCCATCGCAGGCACCCCCAACACGAGTGACGTCGAGCTGGCTTCCCCCCTCCCCCCCGGCCATGGCCCCCAGGTCAAACACAGCCCTTATGCGTCCCTCAATGAAATCGAGTTTGACATCCCTGGATTAGATGGTTAAAAGTGGTAAGTGTCGAGCTGCGAATAGGCTCGCCATCACTTACGGGGGGGGGGACGGAGATTAGAAGAGGCAGAACGCAGCCAGAGCTGTCGGACTTACAGATTCACAGCGGCACTTCACAGCAGGAGGCAGCTACAAACAAAGCCAGCAGCGGCGGAGACAATGGCAGGGAGGCGTGGCTGTTAACGTTTTCCTAAACGCGCTTCTGTGACCTGAACAGAGGCGCAGTACTGCCAAACAGCTGTGGAGGGAGGGGAATGTTCCGAGGTTCTTTTATTTGCCGGATGTTAGGTTTGCCTTATGCCAAGTTCCTATATATAGCGCCACCTGGCTGCCTCCTGTAGCGCTGACTTTATTAATTTTTCCGGCTTGTTCGTTACTTTGCCTTGTTGCTTGTGTGTTCCAGTAAAGAGTTCTGGCTACTCCTTCTCAAGGTGTGGAGTCATTTCTTTTGCAGCAAGCTCGGGTGGGACGACAGGCCGAGAGTAAGTATGAACTTTCAGACTTGCAAGATTCTGTTAATGTATCCTACATTAAAGTAGAATTAGTTTTTCTAGTCATGTTTCCTATCTGATTTACTTGTGAGAGTTGAAATCAATTTTATGAGTCTCAGGGTCCTAACTTCCTGCTGCCACTTTTCACTATCAGATGAATTAGGGCAGCCCCATCCTAAATTTATTCCTCTAATATTAATCCTTCACTTGTCTGATTGGATTCTAGGCACTTTCACTTCCTTTCATTCCCCAAAGCATCTAGACACCCCATTACAGTGCCTAAAAAAAGGTACTTCTTTTCCTTAGGTACATATAGTGCTATATTAAGCTCTATATGTATAGTAGTGTATTAAACTCTATATGTATAGTTTCATGTACTGCTTTAGTACTATAGTGAAGAATTAAGTAAATATTTATTTCAGTCACTAATCATATTTGGGGTATACAGTACTTTGCTTTGCCTTATTCTTGGTAAGACACCTGTGTAGAGTAGGAACTTTTTCTCATCTTCAACCCAATTAACCTTGACAAACAGATACTCCTTAATTTTGAGATGGTCTCATTGCCATCTGGTATAAACAAGAACTCCTTAACCTTGATGGTTTCATTCTTGGCAGGACTTCTCAACCTTGAAGGTCTGATTCCTGGCAGCAAGGGCAAGCATTCTAAGATAAGATAGATTTATTCTCCTTGCCCTTAGTAAATTCCAGTAAGATGAGACCACTGAAAATCAGATACGCTTAATTATGGTTCAGTGCCCATATGAGCTACTCAAAAACTTCCATCAGATGGAACTTCAGTGCAGGCATAACCAGGAGGGGCATGCTGCATGTTTCATGGCTTTGAAGAGGCCCAATTACTATAATCCTTTTGGGGTTTACTGACTGGTAGAAGGGTATTTCTTTATCTTCATGTATTTTTGAATAATTTTACTTGATGTTTTGTATAATATTCTTTGATTTTTATCTTGGGGTTACGTTATATTCTTCAGTATCCCTATATATTGTTCTATTGCAGATTCATGGTGCACAATCATTGTTCTTTTCTTATACTGTCTCAGAATGAAGCATTAAATACTTACTTTGGTACAGTCTTTGCTTCTAGAATTTAAAGAACCTATAAAGCCAGTAATCCAAGTCTGCTTAGTTAGGGAAAGAACAATGCAATCCCCATCCAGAATCAAATATGGAATATCCTCTGAACTGATTCTCTACTAAACCAAAAGCCACTATCATGAGAAGATTAAGCTTGAGACTATTCCTCCCATCTAGACTCTAATAATTTCCAGGTACCAAGACAACATTTCAGCTTTGCCTATTCAAGTTTGAAATGCACTGCATTGATGCTAATATCAATATACTGGCAATTACTTCCTCCAGTATACTGTATGTATGCATTTATTAAATAAAAGTTGACAGAGTATCAAATCCCCTAGAACCCTAAACTATAACTAGTTTCTACTGACTGGAATGTCTTTTCAAGATGGAAAAGAACCACTGTAAAGTCTGGCACTTGGTCAAACCAGTGATGGGTTGCTACTGGTTCGCTCCAGATCAGGTGAACTGGTAGCAGCCATGGCGGGAGGCTCCACCCACCCACCCAGACACTTCTGTGCATGTGCAGAAGCATTGCATGAACGCATGAGCATGCAAGTGCCCATGAGTGAACCAATAGCGATAGGTTTTGAAACCCGCCCCTGGTTCAAACCCTTGCTGACAGACCAGAACTACTACAATTAATAGTACGGAAGGCTGTTGAGAGACCAAGCAAGTTTACGCTAATAGGATTACACTAATTTTATCCTGCTCTCACCAAGATTTACCCACAAGTGCAATGAATGTGACCTTAGTGCCAAACCCATTCCCAATTCCAAAGCCAGAATGAAAAGGATCCAGATAATCCAGTTCCCCCAATGCATACTGTAGATTTTTCATCATCTTCTCAATGACCTTCCTTTCTGGTCAATTGGTGACTGGCTACTAGATGCCCAAAGTTGCCAGGTTGAACTTCTTCTTAAGAAGAAAATGCACCCTTGCCTTTTTCAACACAGGCTTGTTTCTTGACTTTGTCTACCTCGAAGACTGATAACAGGTGGCAGAATGTATTATTACAGAGAACTCTGCCCATTTCCTTATGACTAACAGGTTCAAACATATCCCAGATAACCTTAGAAGATGTTCACTTTTAAGTCACTTCAATAGAACCTGTCAAAAATATTGGCTTTAATATGAACTTTTGCTGGTTTTAGTTAGACTTGCTCTTTGTTTTCTGTCTTCTATCAGCATTACTCCAGATACTTCATCTGGTGACAAGCAAGAAAACATAACCCAGGCACAATCCTAACTGTTCTAGTAGGCCACTGAAGCTTTGGTAAAACCATGTCCCATGTCCCACAAAACCATGTGAGAGACTCACAAAACTGTCCAAAATCCCTAAGGGTTTGAAATGGATCCATTAGAGCAAATAAGATTATTCTTCCAGTATAGATTGCAAACACTGATCAATACCAGCTGTTCTCAATATGGCTTCACCATTGCAGACTGAGAAACCTTGATCAGTAGCTGCCAGTTAGTATTAACAATTCTGAGTTGGAGGAATGGAAGATTTGACTTAATATAAGAAATATCTTCAGATCGATGTTTATGAACTGAAGCTGGCATTTTATTTATATGAAGTTAAAATATGTTTATTTTACTTTTCTAATTAAAAGTGCTCATAGCAACAGACAGCTGGAGATTGGAGAATGGGATTTTGACATGTTTATTGATTGTAGCGTACGTTTGGGTAGAAGCAGTTCATGCCAACCATTAAATAGATTTGGCTATATTGATTCAGTTAGCATTACACAATGTTAGGTGGGTAAGTGGTTGGCAAAAACAAAAAAGCTCGTGGAATGTGTAATGTAATGGTCCCAGTAACAGTTGCTGTAATTCTCTTAAGAAGTGAAGGGTGCGGCAAGATATTTGGCTTTTCCCTGTATATGCGCTC
>WNWU01000032.1:1877382-1896113 GCA_012654045.1 Ptyas mucosa
CTCTCTCTCTCTCTCTCTCTCTCTCTCTCTCTCTCTCTCTCTCCCTCCCACCCTCCCTCCCTCTCCCTCCCTCCCTCCCTCTGTGTGCATTCCATCAATAATGATAGAACAGTTGATGTCTTACAACAGAATGAAGCGATGATGCAAGTCTGTCTGACCTCATATATGTTGGTCTGTTTTCCAGATGCTTAAATAACACAAATGGAATTTAGGGATGGCAGCAGCTCTAAACAAAAGCTCAAGGGAGGTGGGGAAAGATTAAAAAATGTTGCTGCATAAAATCATTAAAGTATGGCTTTATATAAGTCTTAGAATATAAAGAAGTCAGCATACCAATCTTTCCCAGATCCATATTTTTCCCTTAATGCATCTTAGTAGTCCGAGGACATTGACAATGTTCAGTCCTCTCTGGGTTTGTGACTTTAGAGGAAAGGAAAAATGGCTTCAGAGATTCCCACCTCATTTATTTTGCATGTCTGAAAAGTTCCCCTAAATTTGCTGAAATCCAATGTGAATAATGTAAAATTCTATTTGAATCCTTGATTTAGTTCAAGAAACCTAAATTATTTGAATCAATTTTCCAAATAATTTCTGTTCAGAGGCTCAGCTCAGGAGGTTAAGCTGATTCAATGTGGATTTCTAAGCAGATTATTTTTGTCCATGTACTAAACCGTCTGAATCAATTTGTAGGCAATTTGTTTCAACTAAGGATACTACAATTTGATGGAAAAGTTGGAACTGAATCTCCACATTCCACATGTGACTATGCATAGAATTCTTTATTGGTCAAGTGTGATTGGACACACAAGGAATTTGTCTACAGTGCATAAATTCTCAGTGTACATAAAAATACATTCATCATGAATCATACGATACAACACTTAGTGATAGTCATAGGATACTAAATAAGCAATCAAAATCATATTAGAAAACTAAATAAAACAATATAAATTGTAAAGACATAAGCAACGAGGTTGTAGTCATAAGAAGGTAATAGAAAGGATAAGAAAAATAATAGTAATACAGTCTTAGTAAATAGTTTGACAGTATTGTGGGAATTAGTTATTTAGTGAAGTGATGTCATGTGGGGAAAAACTGTCCTTGTGTTTAGTTGTTCTGGTGTGCAAGGCTCTATAATGTCATGCTGTGTATATATAAAGTACATCAGACATAGTTGAACATTCATAATCTAGATCAGTTTTCCTCAACTGCAGCACCTTTAAGAAGTGTGGACTTTACTTCCAGAATTTCCCAGCCAGCATGAATGCTGGGAGTTGAAGTTCATATATCTTAAAGTTACCAAGGATGAGAAACTGATCTAAATAAATCAAAGAAATTGTGTTTTAACATAATAAAAATATGATAACCAGACAATATAATACTTTTTTGCTTCAAGAGATAGTAATATCTAGCTCTTTATCTAGTTCTAAGCAGAACCATACCAATTTAGTTTTTGGAAAGCCCATAGCTGCATATATATGTCAAATCAAAATAATAATAATAATAACAACAACAACAACAACAACAAAAACAACAACAACCTGGTGATGCATGGATTGAAGATAAGCAGCAAGAAAAAATCACAAAGTACTGGGACTTGCAAATTGAAGTTGAGCAACTGTGGAAAAAGAAATCGTGTGTTGTCCCGATTGTAATTGGAGCCCTTGGAGCAATATCCAAAGGGTTACCCTGCTATTTAGAAATTCTAAATTTACCGGACTTGAACATTTTGATTCTACAAAAAACCACCTTACTTGGAACAGCTTACATCCTCCGACGATACCTTAACAGTTCCTGTCCTTGGTTAGGACTCAAGCTGCTGAGCTATTAACCAGCCTCAAAGGCTGTGAATCTCACTAAAGATTAATCAATAATAATAATAATAATCCAAGGGGGCCTAGCAAGCTGTGTAGATATCCATGTATCCACAAGGATCTGAGTTTGATTTCAGAGAAACCAGCCTTGCATATGTGGTTAGGAGTCAGAATCAGCAAATGTGTCCTTCCCTGGATTATGGAATGCCACTTGAGAAGCCCAGAAAAAAAGTGCTTCTTTTAAGAGTGTTAATTGATGCTACATGAATAATCCTGCACAATCCAAACTTCTCAACTTCTTCCTTTGCATCCGGACTGTTACACAATCAGACACTAGTCTGTATGTTCACAGTTTTGTATTAGCTTAAAATATAAAATACAAGAGCAAATAGTAGGAAACAAAAGGGAGGGAAAGGGAGAAGTATAGAAGAGAAGGTGGGGGAAGGCATTGACTTCTGACTCCCTCTGGTGCAGTAGAATAAGACAATAACATCAAGCCTCAACTTTTCATTTTTTCATAACAGTATAAACTAGCCATTTCTATAATAACAAATCTATCTAATTAGTAAAACCCAAAATCAAATCAGACACTAGTTTGAATATCCTGGATCACAGGCAATGTCTCTCAAATATCCAGGTGCATTGGAACAGCACCTAAAGAATGTCTTTCTCTCTGTTTCTCCAGTATACTGTATCTAAGTACTTATTAAATAAAAGTGGACAGAGTATCAAGCCCTTTGGAATCCTAAACTATAACTAGTTCCCACTGCCTGGAATGCGTTCTTATATTTATATGTTGATCACTAAGTGCTGGGCCAGATGGAACATTTGAATGATCCATCAGAGTTCTTATGTAAACCTGGCACTTATTCTATCCCGACTAATGAAAACCATTAATGAGGGGAGCTTGAAGATCTCTCTTTGAGAGAGATCTCTCTTATTGAAACAGAAAGTTCTAAACATGTTAAATAGAATCCAGAAGCATCCATGCCTTAACAATGTGGCTTCTGGTTAAGCTCTTTTTATTAACTGTCATTGCCACTGCTCCTTTGCAGCATATGTATTGGGGTAATGACGCATGGAACTTGATGAAGTGTTATTCTTCAAACCCTTCATGATGACATTGAAGCATCAAGTATATGAGCTGGCTAGATACGGCTATTTTAAATATCCTGTCTCCTAGTTTAATATATCATTAGTAAGGTGGCCTGGACGACAAATTTTGACAATGGATTGTTACGCTGATAGTGGTTGAACTCCCAAACTTCTGAAGGTTACAAATTTAGCTTCCCTTATTCTAATGCACTGCACTCTGAAATGATGTGTTTAAAGTATATACAGTACCATTGCATAACACAGACAGCACATAAACTAAAAATGAAGGCAAAGAAAAAAATATTAGTAACATTCAAGGCATACACAACACCATCTGGCTGCAAAATGCTATAAGCAGTTCTTTGAGCAAAAAGTGCTTGGTCAAAAGAGGTCACAGCGGGTTCATTTGCACTGTCAAGAGTGGACAAGAATGAATGTCAATAAAATGCTGCCATGGTTTCTTGGTTACATAAGGAAATTAAAAAAATGGATTGTTGGAGGGGAAATAAGTGATTGGTTTTCATTCTTCAATCATGTGAGAGTTAATGCAGATTCAAATCTGCAAGGATTTGCTAAACAGAATTGAATAGATGTTTAAACCATATGATTTATATTGGAAGAGGAGCATCCTTCTAAGTACATCAGTGTACATTTATTGGACTTTACTAGAAATGACTAGGGAAATGCAGTAGTAGGTGCTATAGATAGGAAATCTATTATACTTTACTCTGTTTATTTTTCCAATCTCAAGTTAAGTCTATTAGAGTTCACATTAGTTGGCAAATGTTTTTGCAAGGCCCTCACAAATTCCCATTCACATTTTTCTGTCTGGTGTTAATATATTTTTTACATGTGTATGCACTTTAATAGACTACGGTGGTGTGCATGTTGATATATGATACCTGATAGACAGACATAGATATACAGACAGACAGATAGAAAGCAAAACGTGGAAAGGATGCAACCAGTTTTGAAAAATATGAACCATATTTAACTGTAAACCATTTTAATTTCTCCTACATCTCTAGGTACAACATTGCTGTACTGCAGCCTTAAAGCCTCAAACTAAAGTGATTGTCAATATGTCACTAACATTGGCAATGGTTTGGACACTGTCAAACATCTATGGGTGGCTTATGACATCATAAAGTAGCAATATAAAATAATTGGAATGTTAAAACATTAAAAGCATTGAATGTTAAAAATTAATTTTAAAAAACTAGATAAGAAAGGAACCAATACACAACCGGGGTGTAGGTGGGAGTTTCTTCTTAGTCTATGGTATTAACCATTTCTATTAACCATCAGGGCCTCATGATGGTAGAGCCAGGTTTTCAGCCACTTTCAGAAAGCCAAGATGATGAGATGTGGACAGATTTCACCTTGATATCATAAAGATAGAATAGAATAAGAATAGAATTTTTTTTTATTGGCCAAGTGTGATTGGACACACAAGGAATTTGTCTTGGTGCATATGCTCTCAGTGTACATAAAAGAAAAGATATGTTCATCAAAAATCGTAAGATACAACACTTAATGATAGTCATAGGATACAAATAAGCAATCAGGAAATAATATCAATATAAATTGTAAGGATACAAGCAACAAAGTTACAGTCACACAGTCATAAGTGGAAGGAGATGGGTGGTGGGAATGATGAAAAGATTAATAGTAGTGCAGACTTAGTAAATAGTTTGACAGTGTTGAGGGAATTATTTGTTTAGCAGAGTGATGGCATTCGGGGAAAAAACTGTTCTTGTGTCTAGTTGTTCTGGTGTGCAGTGCTCTATAGCATCGTTTTGAGGGTAGGAGTTGAAACAGTTTGTTACAGTATGTAGCTTTTGAGAAGTACTAGAAATATAAACTCTTCTTACCTCAATTTGATTTAGTTCCATTTCCTTCATAGAACTTCAATGGAAGTTATTTCTTTACACAGTAGATGCAAAGAATTCATTCAATTTCTCTCTTATGCCTATATTATCATTGAGTGTTTCTTTTACTCCTTTGTCATATGATGCAGGAGTCCCCATCCTACCAGCACTGGTCCGCAGCCTGCCAGAAACTGGGTGATGCAAACAAGTGATGGGATGCAGGCACACAGGAAACCACATACCCTTCCTGACTACCAAAGAAACCTCTCTCCACAGAACCAGTCCTTGGCACCCAAATGGTCGAAGGCCAGTGATCTAAAGCTCAAACTGCTTCTTTGGCTAATTCAACTTCAAAAAATGTTTGTTATTGATCCCTTTTTTTCCTTCTTTTTCTCTTTGCACTAGGCTCCATAACTTCTTCTATGTAGTCTCTATGATTACTTTCTATTTTTTCTGTTAGAGTTTTTGCTCCTCTTTGTTCTTCTGGTTTTTAACCTTCTAAAGGTCCATCAACACTATTAGAAATCATGCTGGCTGCTTCCTGGATTTTGTTGATCCATTCCTACATTGTGAAATGCATTTTAGGTAAGCTTCAATTACTGTTGCTTTAAATAATCTCCAAGCACTATAGACATTTGGGGTCCTTTACTTTTCAGTCTCTTTTTCACTGATTCTCTCATTTTTTAAAAAGGTTTTACCTTATATATTACAACTCATGGTCATGTAATTCAATGACTTTAAACTAGGATAGAGAACTTAGCCGAGTAGTACAACTTTGCACGTTTATATGCAGAAAATGTCACACCTTTAAGTAATCTGATGAGAAAGATCTCTACTTGAGACTCTAGAGAACTGATGACTGTCATATAAAGCAGACAAAGCCATACTAGTCCACGAGGAAAAAATAAATCACAGTAGAATAGTATCATTATTAGGACCAGTCAAAAAGCTACCAAAAGTGCAAAACCATTAGGTTTTTCAGAACTTTCATCACATGAAATGATACAGAAAACTAAAGACAGAAAAGGCCGTGCTCAGACTAAAAGCTTCCAAATTAGACTAGAAATTGTTTGAGTGAAATCTTTAACTTAAAGTCAACTCTCAAGATGAAAGTTCAGGCTGAAAGCATTGATAAACTGTTCCTAAGTTTTAGTTCTAGTTTGTAATTTATCATATATGTATGCCTTATAATCCTGGCAAAGTTAGCACATAGGAGATAATTAAAACAGCAATAAATACAAATAAATACATCAAATATTATAAAATATTAAAAGAATGTTTTATGATAATTTTAATGAGTAAACTAATATAAATAATCCAGAAACATGTTGTCAGATTCTGACTTTCTGGAGTCAAGAAACATTGGCTGCCAAAAAAAAGGTAATATTTGATTAAGATAGGCAAATACAATTGGCAATTTAATGGCTTGAACTTTGAGAATGTGTTCAAATCTTGCATAACAATTAAGTTATCCCTCTGAAATAACAATTGTGTTAATTAGGAATACCTTTTCTTCTTTTCCATCAATATTTGGATGCAATAGAATAACTGCTACAAAATAATTAATATTCATTATGCTTTTGGATGAAGCAATCTATCTTCAGCTATGTATCACCATGTTATGTGAGCTTATATATGTGTGAAACGACCCTGAAATCTTCTTGACTAAAGACCAGAAATTCAGAATTTAACAAGCCTTCCGTCAATCTTGCAAGAGTAGGTTTTAAGTAGTTTTATGAAGTTTTAGGCTCAGGGAAGAGTTTTATGAAAAATTCCTTTATAAAACCTAGGCAGATATAAAATGAGTTATTGAGAAGAAGAGAAGCTTAGGGAAAACGAGGAAAAACAATAAACAGTGGAATTCTAAATACAGTAAATATCCATACAGCTAGTGTAACTAAACTAAGTGTGTATTATGAATGATAGCTTGAATAAACTCGGGTTTCAGCACATATTCATCACAGAACGGTTGTCTGGAGAAGATTTATCAGAGCCACCTGTTTCTATGTTCCTAGGATGGCCTGTTTTGTTTGGCCTTTGTTAGGATGTTCTTTTTTATTCCTGTGCTTTCCTCCTTCATCTCAGCACTTACATTCAATTTTATAGAACATGGAGGCTATGGAAAAGCCAGCTTCTTTGGCAAGTCCAAAGAAGGGCCATGCAGGAGGTTTGATGTATGGTCAGTCCAAGCAACAAATCTGAAGTAGTCAAAATGAGACACTTCAAATGTGGAAATAACATTAGTATATCATGTGCATAATTACATAATTGTACGAGTGGCCTATGTCAATATAAATGATGTAATTTTCCTAAGTAGACTGTTAATTTGAAATTTCACAGTACATGGAAGACATTTTTTTTAGGAAACAGAAAGCTTCCATCTATTCCAGACTTAATGGATTTATGATATTTTATGTATCCCAAAGTAGGGGTGTGTCACAGCACACAATTGTCCAATGACACATCAGTATCATATTAAGTCTGGTGCTGGTTAAGGCTAGAAACCAAGAGATTATGAGTTCTGATTCTGCTTTAGGCATGAAAGTCAGCTGGGTAACTTTGGGGCAGTCACTCTCTCTTAGCCCAAGGGGAAATAGGAGGAGGAAGGAGTATTAGGCAAGTTTGCTGCCTTGAGTTATTTATAAAATTAATAAAGGCAGGATAAAACAAAATCTAAACAAAAGTTTTACAATTATATTAGGATTTCTTTACCTTTTACTTGGATTAGGAAGCTCAATGAGGCAGTTCGCGGGACAATTTGGAGGCTGCTTGGCTATCCATTTGTGTATTTAAAAAGGTGCAGAAAGAATACTTCAAAATTTATTGTGATAGACTTCCGGGAAAGAAACGGTGAACTGACTGTGACAGAATGAAGAGCTATTGAATAGACTGGCTCTTTGTAATTCCTTCAAGGGCAAGGCTTGAAATTTCGTACAAGTCTAAACAGTTGTTCCTCATGAGCAGGTTTGGAGATCTGAAAGCCAGGGGTGAAATGCTCCCAGTTCAGAACAGTTCAGCCGAACCGGTAGCAATGGCGGCTGGTGGTTCAGAGAACCAGTAGCGATGGCGGCACGAGGCTCAACCCAGCCATCCGGTCATTGTTACTTCCTGGTTTTAACCAGGAAGTAAGCTGTTTTTTACCCTCTGCGCATGTGTAGAAGGGTTTGCGCATGCACAGAGGGTCTGTATGCACATGTGACACAGGCATGTGAGTGGCGCATGCACTTCCGAACCGGTTGGGAAGGTAAGTAGATTTCACACCTGCTGAAAGCCATAGTCAGTGCCTTGAAGGACATTGGGTTTCCATTCTTTCTTTTCTAATCATTTTGGAAATTGCTTGTTAAATGTTTTTAGCTATTAGGAACCTTTAGATCAAGAAGTCTCAAAAATTGGGGTGTGTTTCCTTTGATCTGTAGAGAAAGAAGTTTTAAATACAAGTTTATAGAAATATTTTTTCCTGTTTTGAAATAAAGTGCGAAAGGGTACTTAGAAGGTTGATTTTGGAAAGTTACAAAAGGACTAAGAGTATCGATGGATTTGAAATAGATTTTGGAATTAATTATAACAATTTTCCTATTGGAATTAATTATAACAATTTTCCTATTGGAAAAAAAATGGGTTGTTTTGAACTGTTAAAAAAGTGATAGGATGAGATTTTGAAAATTGGACACTAGAGGGAACCAGAAGGAACTAAAGATTGCAATTATAGAGAACACTGAAATTTGATTTACTAATACAGAACAAGGCAAAATATTGTATTAACATTGGGCATATTGAAAGATATTTTTGGACAATGGATCCAGAAGTTAATTTTAAGAATGTCACAAATAAAATATGTGAAGGAAAAGTGAAAAAGTCAAGAAGTGGAAGATTGAGAAAATTATGACTGAATATAGTTGCTAAGATCCTCAAAAAGAGAACTGGGAACTTTAAAGACGAAAAGGCCATGTATCAAGTGGTGGAAACAAAGACAGTTTACAAGAATAGATTGATAAAGAAATGTAGGTTTAACTATATTCTTTCCTCTTATAGTTTCACTTACTATTTCTTTTGCTTTAATATTTCTCATTCCTTGAATTGCATGTCCAGGGGAGTATTTAGTTGCCAGTTCACTCAATTTTCTTTCAAAAGAAATCCATGATTGATTTATCTTTCACTCAGTTATATATGAAAATCACCACAACAGATTGGCGGGAACAATGATTGAAGCACAGACATTTGGAAGAGACTGTAAAAAAAATAGCCACTCTACATAATAGGGCTGTGCAGTTATCCTGATTTAAAAGGGAACAGGTGGCCCAGAGTGCATATTGAATGCATAGCTGCAGAGTCCCAGAAAAAGACATATTCAATAAGAAGGTGCTGACAGATGCAATGTGTTTACCCACGTGTGTGCTGAATCTCCTTTTCCCCTTCGAAATCTGGTTCACTCCTACAAACAAGATCCTTAATTTGATTCCAAATTACGAACCTCACAGAAAGGAATTCATTCCTTTTAAGTATTACTGCTATTTCCATGAGGAAAAAAACAGGGTTGATGAAATTGTTCAACCATATAATGATTCAGTTATGTTGTAATTCTTAACATTACAACAGCAGCCAGGCTTTTGCATGATTTAATCTTTTCATTGATACAAAAGGATTCATACCACTCTATGTTGAATTTATATTGTCTAAGTATGTTTTAGTTCAGAATAACACAAGCTGCCAATGCAACCATATCATCACAATTCTTCAAGCCCTTGAAAACTGGATGCTTTATGTGTGAGTGAGCCCCATCTCCTTTAGACAATTGGAGTGAAGCTCAGTTAAGTCTCAAATATTTGGAATATGCAGCTGGGGAGGATGAAAGAGAAAATTACAGATAAATATTACCCTTCCTAATCTTGCAAGATTTCACCTATTTATAGAGTTGGGAATACTAGAAAAATGACTTTACTGGAGTCTGCCTTTACTGGAATCTGTCCCTCAGTAAAATTATAATAAAATTCGACATTTTAGAGAAAGATATGCCATGTATATTTTTTTTAACATTAAATATAAACATTACCTTGACTGTCCATATTGTTTGGCATCTGTTTTATATGAAACCCCCAGGTGCTTTACATGGATTTTATTTATACTGTAGAATTATTAAACTGAATATTTCATCTATTGGAAAAGCCCTTCTTATCATCTTAATGCCTTGCGATAGCAATAGCAATAGAACTTAGACTTATATGTGGCTTTACAGTGCTTTCCAGCCCTTTCTAAGCGGTTTACAGAATCAGCATATTGCCCCCAACAATTTGGGTCTTCATTTTACCCACCTTGGAAGGATGGAAGGCTGAGTCAACCTTGAGCCTGGTGACATTTGAACTGCCAAATTGCAGACAGCCGGCAATCAGCAGAAGTAGCCTGCAGTACTGCACTCTAGTCACTGTGATGGTTTATTACCCAACACCATGGTGATATTGGGTAATAAAGTCTGGGGGTGGATGGGTGGGTGGAATATTCAAAGTATCAGTTTTGCATTTCTTTGCACCTTCCTTTCACTATGAAAGTAAACTGGGTGTGTGTTCTGAGCAACTAAGCTTCATTTAAAGCAGGGCTGGGGAATTCTGGGAATTGAAGTCCACAAAGCTTAAAGTTGTCAAGGTTGGACAGCCCTGATTTAAAGTCTCTATAGAGGCTGTAGTTTGCAGCAGCTGCCAATGCAGGTATTCACAATCGTTATTTTTTCAAGGGAGAAATGCTGTCTTGTCATGTATAGACAAAATGCTCTGGTTTCCCTTCCCTTTGGCTAGGAAAGGGCCAAATCTGTGGCCCAAGATTGAAATTGAGTGAGGTTTCCCCTCTCATGCTTTTCATGAAAATTTGGAATTCCAAGAAGCTGGGAAATTCAGGAGAATAGAAGCAGAAGAGCAGATGCTTCAGGAATAGAAACTGGGAAAACACTGGCTAGGAATTTGTATTATTTTTCCACTTGTCCTTTGTGTGGCATTAAATCAGTTATCAAACTCCAAATGTTTGTTCTTTCTGCCTACAAACCACTGAATTGTATATAATTCAGCCTTTAATCAGTCTTTTTAGGTGGCCTTCCTAATTTTTGCTTTAAAACCTTTTGATGATAAATTTTCCATAGAATGATCTGCTGATCTGTAATACAGGTAGTCCTCGATTTACAACCATTTGTTTAGTGGCCACTTGAAGTTACAACGGCACTGAAAAAAGTAATTTTTTCACACTTACCTTGTAGCATCCCCGTGGTCATGTGATCAAAATTCAGATGCTTGGCAACTGGTTCATATTTATGACAGTTGCAGTGCATTCCGGGATCATGTGATCACCTTTTGTGGCTTTTTGACAAGCAAAGTCAGTGGGGAAGCCAGATTCACTTAACAACCGTGTTACTAACTTAACAACTGCAGCAAGAAAGGTTGTAAGAGGGAGCAAAACTCACTTAGCAACTGCCTTGCTTAAGAAAAATTTGGGCCCAACTGTGGTTGTACATCAAGGACTAGCTGCATTTTAAGAAGAACTCTATTTGTAGCAGACCAATGCTATCTAATGGTCTGCCCGGAGCATTGCATTATCTTGTAAATAATAGTTAAAGAAAACCATGGCTTAGTCTGGTTTCTGAATCAGATATTCTTTAATTTTGGTATCGGTCAGGCCACTAATATGGAACTATTGGAACAAATGAAACCCAATATTTCTGATGAAATTATGACTTTCCACTTCAGATTAAATTTAAGCCAGTTGCTATGCTAGCACTGTTTCAGTAGAATGAGTTGTTATTGTACAGTATAAAGTGAGTTACAGTCTTTGTAATCATTCATTATGCCAGCCATATAATCAGGCAAGGTACAAACAAAGGGAAAGCTGTGACATTTAAAACATGTTATCTTCCAGAGCTATACTATCCAACAGAAGAAAAAGAAGAAGAAGAAGACTGCAGTGTATTTCAAACCCCTTTATTGTCTTTTCCCAGTGATGGTTTCAGAAATTCTGGATGAGGTTGATGCATCACTTGGGCTTTTCAAATACAAACACAAAAGACAATTTTAAAAAAAGCACAACTTTTCATAGGAAGCCATTGAAAAAGTCACCAAGTGTGAATCATCACATCTGCATCAAGTTATGAAAAAAGTGGTGCTTGTTAGCCTGCTGCTTGAAAACCAGAACATTTTTATCAGTTCGTATAATTGCTAACCCCTTATTCACTGTTCCACACTGAAGGGTTCTTTGCCTCCTTAAGATCCCACTAATTGCTGACAGATTTGATTTCTCTGTGACAGCAGGAGTCCTGTTGCTGGCCTTTACATCAAGTAATTGCTTTATTTTTCTCCCTCTGCTCTCAAAAACGGAATTCCCTTCTCCTCCTGCTTGAACCGGGCGTAATGACTTCTTTCTATGTTATTAAATCCTTGCCATTTAAATCACATTTAGAGATGTTTTGAATAACTGATTCCAATTACTAAGGCTTCTTACTAAGAAGCAGCTGAAAACGCAAGTCATTACTTGCCCGTAGTCAAGCAGCTACACCTTGCAGGGAAATCTCTGGTGGACCGTATTGTATTTCTGCCTTGTAAGGTGTAATTTCTATTCGCAGGGGGCTGATATTCAACAAATATACAGCTGCTGGGCTTCTCTTAACCTGTCATTTGTGCAAGACAGAGATATTAGAGGATATATTTATTTTATAAATACTGCTGTCCCTTAAAGAAATTAACTAGATTTTCCCCATGACATCTCAGTAAGGGTACTTAGAACAACAGCAGAGATGAGCCGTTTGACCGCTGAGTGACCCACGTATGCCGTTTATTTGATTAGGCCGCACAAATGTATTTTGAAGATACCTTAAAACAGACAATCATTAGAAACCAGAAGGAAAAGCCTTGGAAAATAGCAGAGACAGGAAAAACCCCTATCCTCAAAATTATCAGAGCAAACTAATCAACCTAGATCGGAGTGTCAAACTCGATTTCATTGAGGGCCACATCAGGGTCATGTTTGACCTTAGGGGCTGGGTAGGTGCAGCCATCTTGACGTCATTCATGTCGGGGTCGTCTGTGATGGCCCAAAATGGAGCTTGGGGGGGCTGCAACAGCCTCCTGCAACCCTCTGCCAGCAAAAACGGAGTTCGGGAGTGCTGCATGCAGCCTTCCTGAGCTCCGTTTTTGTGGCAGAGGGTTGCGGGTGGCTATCGCAGCCTCCCAAGCTCCGTTTTTGCTGGCAGAGACACCACGGGCCAGTCCTTCACTGTTTCCAAGGTGACCCTACGGGCCAGATCTAAGCATCCTGAGGGCTGGATCCGGCCCACGGGCCTTGAGTTTGAAACCCCTGACCTAGATATACGATGTTCAAGAAATGTATATGTTAGGAAATGGCTATTTGTCTAACTAGTTGTCTAAATGTATATGTTAGGAAATGGCTATTTGTCTAACTAGTTGGTCAGGCAATATATAAACCAACAATGTATGTTTCAGTCAGAAAGGTATTATATTGCTTTAAGACTGTATTGCATCATCCTGTATCCTGATTGGCTAAGCTCTGTAGCCAATGTACTTAAGGGAAGTCAGGATCATGGCTTGTGTGGATACTACACTATTTTACCTGCTTATTTGCTGTAACTCTCTACCTGATCTCTCTGCATGACCACAGTTTGATCATAGCTACATGTTGCTTTCTACTATTTATTGAATGTTTTGATATTGAACTTGTTCCTGTTTTGAAACTCAAGAAGAACTGTTTTATTGTGTATGACTACAACTGGTAAGAAGACTTTGTACTTGAAATATCCCTGGATTGATCTTTTACCTCTCGTCTTATCTGTGTCTGACTTGGATTGTTTTTGGACTTTACTTTACTTTTTCTAAAAGTAAAAGACTACAACAACTCAGTGTGTTTGTATGTTGACTGTGATTGTTCACAACCATTCCCAGTCGCTTTTCATGTGTTTACTCAAAGGGTACTCTGCTCAATAACCCACAACATCGGTTATGAGCCAAGAATATCCTTAACAGTATAACAAAGACATGTAAAACAAAGACATGTTTCAGACAGTCTTATGGGAGCAACCGAGGAGAATGCATATGAACCAACATGTGAAATAGAAGGAGACATCCAGAGAAAAGATCAGAAGTTGCCTTATGCTTATTTAAAGTAGGCCTTGTTTGTCAGCACAGACTGGAACTGATTTGCCAGGGTTTGGGTCAGATTTTACTTCCTGCTTGCTTGGAAATTGAATCTGAGACCTCTGTGTGCAAAACATCTGGGCTACTGTTTTACCATGGGACATCTGAGCAAAGAGAAGGAAAGGCTTAATCCTCTGACTCCCTTCCCTTGGCTTTCAAAAGCAGAAAAAGCCATCGGGAAAGTTGAGCCAGAACAACATTGGAAAGTTAGACGGCAGGTTGCTATTCGTATATTCATCAGAGATTATGATTCTAGCTTTGCTGACTTTCCAGCAATTGGCAGCTTGTTCAAACCCAAGCTCAGTGCACAGAAAGCGAAAGACATTTGTGATTTTCCTCAAATTATACAACTCAGTGCCTAATAATCAGAAAAAAGTAAGAAAAAATAGATGCAAATATTTCAATAAACCTTAATTATCTTTGGCATGTTTAGTATGTTTTTAATAGGCACAAACATTTTAATAAGGGCACCCAGCAATGGGATTTTTCTTCCAATTGTTTATTCATATGTAGCCAGCTTCTGCTAAGCTTCAGTGTATTGTTAGCCAGAATGGACTTGGAATTCTGCGATTTACAATCCCAACATACCTGGAGGGGGCCAGTGCCAGGTTGGGACAGCATTAACCAATGTAAGCCCACTGTTAGTCCCATGTGCTATCAGCATGAGGATTACTGTTGTCTCCATATGGCTGACAACTGTTAGGCCTGCTGCTTCAGTATGCCTGTCGCTTCTATACTCTCTGCCTGGAAAGGCTCTAATCACCATCTCATTTAAAACCTCTTGCATTCCTTATATCTGTTGCTCGCCTCTAATTGCTTCTTCCTTCCAGGATTGCTATATGTCAGCTGGAAATCTCTTGTTCTTCATTTCAGTAGTTTCTACCTACGCCACTTAAAATGTTGCTAGTCACCAGAACGGCTCACAACTCAAAAAAGATATATCTCAAATAAATCAATATATGGGAAATATATATATATGGGAATTTTAATTTTAATTTTAGTTTTATAGTTGTATTTTAATTGGACTTCTTGTTGTTTATTGCTGTGAGCCGCTCTGAGTCCTTGTGGAGAGAGGGCGGCATATAAGTCTGATAATTAATTAATTAATTAATAAATAAATAAATAAATAAATAAATATATATATATATATAATTGACAGCTTTGGGGTTTCCAACACATATATTCTTTCTCAATAATTCAAAAAGGTATAAGTTGGATTGGGGCCATTTATATCATAACACTACATTTCTGAATGCTGAAATGGCCATTTAGATTGTCTCTTTCTTTGCCCAAATCCAGTCCTGCTAATCCCATTGTGATATTTTTTATATTTTCTTTCCTCTAACAGTGACAGTTGAAATGAACTTGAGAAAGGGAGATAAGGAGGTCTGAGATTCCCAGACACTGAATGGTTGAAAATTCCCAGTAATCTCAATGTATTCTACTTGCTTGTTCTGTGCTGCCATTTATTCAACAAACAGTTGTTTAAAATGTTTCATCAAAGTAGCACGAAGCTTATGGCAAACTCGAAGTGTCCTGCGTAGGAAAGAGGCAGGAGAGTTTACCCCAACACAAGAGTCCAGTGACACAAACCTCAACTTTAGGAATAGTCAAGACTAGATCTTTTTGCAGTCCAAGTGTGTAGGTAATCTAGTTAACAGACTATGGATAGAGCCACACGCAAGAGATACAAATGTCATCTTCTACAAAGAATCATCACAAAAGTCATCCCTTTTTTTTAGTCCCGACACTCAGTTTGATTAATTGGCTGAGTCATGTGTCTTTCCCTCAAGCAGACAGTTTGACTTGTTTGCCCTTGTTTTCTTAATTTGCAATAGGACCATGACCTTGTCTTGCTCAGACTTTAGATTAGCTGACTCAGCTCATATCGGTGTCTTCTCAGATGTGCTCTTTTCAGCAAAATCCTAAGGTGATGCTGATACTTGGACTAGTTAAGGTCTTTGGCATTTGAATAAGAAGATTCAGATTGATTCCTAACACTACTGTTATAGCCACTCTTCCTGTCTTGCAACATCCCCCATATTTAATATTTGTATGATTAGGGAACCAGCTAAATGCAGACTTTTTATTTCTAAGAGGGAACTCGTTTGGAGAGCTGCTAGTCAAAAGAACAGCATGGTATAATGGTGAAGAGGTTGGACTAGGAACAGAGATATACCACTTAGTATCATCAGCATACTAAGAAACTTCAATCCATGCCACTGGATGATGTTACCTAGTAGCTTCATGAAGTTGTGGAAAAGGAGTGATGACAGCATGAACAATTTGAATTAACAGTAGGACCCTCCATGTCTCTCAACAAGGAGATGCCTGCAATTATAACTACATCAAAGGTACCTGGCAGCTGGTCCTACCTCTGTAAATACAGGTGATCTCTTCAGATTGTCAAAGCACCCCAATTCTGGAGGGAGATTTACCTGACTCCAATATTATTTATTTTAAGATTAAGGACATGAAATTGGTGGTCATCCAGATGAAATCCAAGCAGCCTCAGGCAGCAAAGCCAATGGTGAAGGAAGCTGGGAACTAAAGTTCAACAATCTGACAGACCATTGATACTTTATTTTTCTTTTAGACATTAGGAATATTTACCCATATCTTGCTTTTGGGTATCCTGAAATATTCTTTTATCTCCAGGTTAATTTGGTTATCTATTATTTGATTTGCTTTTCTTTTTTAACTATAGAAACAGTTGTGCTGAAAGGCAGTATAAGTATTTACAATAAAAATAAATCCGTGCTATGAAAATAATATGTTATTAATTTATTTAGTCAATTTGTATAACTGCCTTCTCAAGAAGGATTCAGGGTGGCTGTATACCTAGCTTTATATTAAAACTATAAAATCAGTGCAGAATTTAGTACTATACTGACGTGTCATCATGTTACGATTTTCATAAGCTAAATGTCTACCTGTCACACAGGGGATGAACAAATGATGTTGAAAGTCCCTTGCTATTTTGGTCTTCAAAATGCGGAACCTTTTGCAGCAAATACAATTTCCATGGATGAAAATCTATATTATTACAAACCCTAATGTTACCTTTTCCACTAAAAATAAGATATCAGGCCAGATTGGCCTTCACTGGATATTACAGCATTGCATCCAAGAAGAATTAATTTCAGATCTGCTTAGGTTAAACTTCAGCAGCAATCAGAATCTGATTTAGATCCTCGCCCTCAGAAAGTCCTTTGGTTTCCCTTACAGCAGCAGCTATATGGCAATTAAAAAGGAAAGGACGAGAATCATTAGTTTATTGAGTCATCCACTTTTATTATGTCTCCTTATTTCTAAACAGAGAGCCTCAATCAAGCCCACTTTGCTTTGCCCAATGGAGTAGAAATTCTTTTTGATGGACATAATCATGTTGCAGTAATTCATTACCCTTGGGCCTTGTTAATGTCAACGGACATGATAACATTTCTTTGGCTTCTGATTTTTAAAAAAAATAAAAATAAGGCAGCCTTCATTACTTTTCATGACCTAAGCAGAATTTTCAATTCAGTGCTTGTTTAACACTTATTTCTCTCTTGTAGTAATACTTTAGAACAGATTATATCAATGGGAGAAAAAAACCCACATTCAAATGGAAAATTTGCATAAAGCATTGATAACATTAACAAAAATGCTCTTTTGCTCATTCAGTTTATATTGATGTTTACTTGGGCACATGCAAATTATCTAGATTAAAAATGTATTATAAGAAATATTAAAACATGAGTCAGAATAATAGCAGTCTCAACCTTCGGTGTTATGATAAAACAGGCAAAAGTGATTTTATTTTTTACATGTTCATAGTGTACATTTAATTCAGTAAAGAATCTTATTACCTTTAAATAAGGTAATATTACCCTGCATGTTCAGGTTACTAGAGGAACCTTCTTACCCCACTGGCATTCGTCCATTCCACCTGCACCAGCAGAGGAGGCATGCTGCAGGACCCATCAGTCAATGAATACCAGCTGGCGGGATCCAGGAGAAGGGCCTTCTCTGCTGTGGCTCCTGCTCTTTGGAACATCTAACTCTCTGAGGTGAGATTGACTTCTACCCTTCTAACTTTCCACAAGAACCTGAAGACCCAGCTCAATGGGGAGCATCATACTGGAGGTGGTTGATGAATTAAAAGGCAATCGCATCTCTCCCATGCATCCTGTTCCCTCCCTCCCCATCTTTTAACTATAATTTTATTTTGATTGTGATTTCCATTTTTATTGTTCTGTTAGGATTTTAATGTTTTAATGCTGTAAACTGCCCAGAATCATTTCAATATGAGATGTGTGGCAAATAAGTAAAATTCCCTGTAACATGCTAAATCTCAATACAGAGTATAATCTATATCTATGAGTAGGTCTCTATATACATGTATATACACCCCAGCAGGGTAAAATCAATGATGCTGATTATCTTGCCAGCAGCAAGTATGTGTGATATCACATTATCAAACAACTACTTAGAGGATAATATAGGAAAATAGTTTAAAACTTTAGGATATACCTTGGAGAAGGCTGAATGTAGTAAAAAAACCAGGCTAATTATATAATATTGAAAAGCAGTTATATATAACTAGATAGATAGATAGATAGATAGATAGATAGATAGATAGAGAAAGAGAGAGAGAAGAAGAAGATGGCAAATGGTAGATTACAATGACTTGATGTCTCTGAATTTCAAAGGAAAAGGCAGGCAGGCAGGCAGGCAAGGAAGGAAGGAAGGAAGGAAGGAAGGAAGGAAGGAAGGAAGGAAGGAAGGAA
>WNWU01000032.1:1905223-1948977 GCA_012654045.1 Ptyas mucosa
TATTCTATTCTATTCTATTCTATTCTATTCTATTCTATTCTATTCTAGACAACCTGTATTCTTGAGCAAATTACAAAACCTTTTTGTTTTTCAGATTTCTGGGATGAGCAATCTGTTGCTGATATGAGTAGACTAGAGTGTGAGACAACTAATGAAAAAGGAAAAAGGCTCCACCCATCATATGCTCAAACTCTACTCATTTTTGGCAGGAAACCAAAATATGGTATAACCAGTTTTCAGACTAGATCAATTGACCGGAAAAGCACTTCCTACCTTGGAAGTACATGCATTTCCTACCTTGTGAATACCTATATATATTTACTTCTTATTATTTACTTATATACTTGTAGAACATTTTATATATTCTCTCTTTGACTTAAAAAAACCCCACAAAACAATTTAAAAAGAACCAGGGTATGTAAACATTTAAAAAGAGCATTCAAGCATAGTGAAATAGGTTAAACCATAAACTGAATAAAAACAAAGTTAAACAAGAGTGCGTTAAATACCTTCCTAGATGGTATTGGGGATGGTAAGATGATAGAAATTGAACATGTTATTTTAAATTTCAGTGGTAATCAGGAAACAGTAGTTTCAATAACCTGGATGTCCACAAGACGTGGTAAAACAAGATTCTGGCCATAATGGTGTAGTCGAAGGTCCCCTTTTGTGTGACATGATGTATGTGGAAAACGGGAATAGCTTGTGTCAAACTGTGATGGCTACCATCTCAATCTTTTTTCCTATGCCCTATGGGCATGCATGTTTAGCTATGTTTTTCCAGGCACGTATGTTGGATAAATCAGAAAAAGGAGACATGGTGCTAAAAAGGAGGAACATTGATATCATAATTTGCACGGTATGTTGGCTTCATAAATTGAGATATGATGCAGTTTAGAGTACATCCATACTGGAAATATGTGAGTTGAATTTTGTGTTTCCATTTTGTTTGTTTCTGAATGAAGAAAAAATGGAAGACGCCTCAGATGAATGATACAGTTTTGTATAATAGAAACTATGGGCAGAGGTCTATTGGAAGTCAACAAAACATTTTTTTCTTATAGACTGTCTCTTAATGACAGAGTTAGATCCTCCTGCCTTTTAAATTAGTTCCTCCTGTTGATTTGGAAACATGCAGGGCAAATGCACATTTCTGGTGCACTTTTTAAAATAACTATTCCCTTGTGGCAGAAGACAGCAAGGTTATGCTTCTAACAGTAGGGAATAAAGATATGGAATAATTGAATCTTGGCCCTTTTTTTGTTTGGAAGAATTAGGAAATATATTTAATGTTAATAAGCACCAACTGTTAATAAGCACAACTCACCTATTTTCTTTTACTTCTTGCAAAGATCAGTGGGAAATCACACTAAACTAATTTGAGTGAACAATCTTAAAAATCTTCAACTTTTTGCCAGTGTGGTCTTCAAGCAGTCATCTATTTCAGGAATGCTTGACGGCTGCATGCAGGCTGTAAGCCATGAGTTATTAAAAGGTTATGTCTCTGTGTGGTTACCCTTTAAAAATCTTGCTGAAATAATGCAGGTTTTCCATAAGATTCAGCTAATCAGTTTGATGAGGAAGAGGATGTGTAAACAAGCCCAAGCAGACCAAGAACGGCATTACAGATTGGTTAGGTAACTACCACAATACCTTGTCATTAGCCAATTACCAATTACAAATCATTGTTAATTAGACCCAGGAATTGAAGTTATTTATCCATAAGCGTTGCCTCATTGTTAAAGGACAAAATTAAAAAAAAAAATCTGTGAAAGGAAATTTCTGTTAAAAGGATTTCTTGAGACAGTAGGCCGCATTAGGATCTAATTGACAAAATTTCTAGCTTATTGGTATAATTTATTGGTAAGAATGGCACCATTCTTACTAATATTGATTTCCTAAGAGAATATGGTAACTCTGTGTGGTTACCCAGATCCACATCTATCCAGATCCTTTAACAGTATAACTATATTCCTTCTGTTTTTGATCACGTCAGTATCTTAAATAATTCTCATATTTAAGGCTCTAATCAGTTCTCAGAGATTATTTAAGAGACTACAAATGAATAAAAAGTTGCAATGGAGATTGCAAAATGGACTTCAGAGGAATATTTTGATACAGATTAGAAAGTGTGTCCCTTTGCATTAGGGATTGTCACTAGAGGGAGCAGTCACAATATGAACAAGTTGGCCCTGATGTTGGGATTATATATATATATTTCTCACCTTGACACCTTGGAAATTAGAGCACGGATAGGTTTGTCTTTTTTAAAGTTTTTATTGCTTGCTTCAGTAAAATAAAAAGATCTTCATGGAAGTAACAATAGGTGTATTAGAATATAAAAGTGGGGGTGAAGAGTGGCTGAATCAGCACATACGTAAATCAAGCTGGTTCAGAAGAACATATAAATAAATCTAAATCATAACTAGCTAACCGTATATACTGAAATATTTAGGCAAATAAAATATCATATCACAAGTGTTCAAATAGCATCAAGGAAGCCTTTTTTTGTAAAACACAAAATTATATGTATGGATTACATATAGGGCAGGAGAACCCTCATTCTTTGTAATAGGAAAGAGTAAAGAATTTACTTGTAGCTCTGGGTTGACCTGTGGATCCTCATATTCTCTGACCTTACCTGTTCAGAAATCTCTTCTTGCCACTTTTGACCATTTCATTTTCATGTCTTCAAATATGCCCATGCCCATTTATCATTTAAAAGGCCGAGTTCAGGACAAGTCTCATCCCTTCATCATCTGTACTTTTATTTCATTATTTAGAGAACAAAAGTTTTAGCTTTCTTCCTCTTTAGCAGCAAAACTGAAATCCCTGATTGTATTTGACAGGCTGCCATACTGATAGGGCAGGAATTATGATTTGCACTTTTATTTCATCTTTAGTAGCCTGGTGCTTTCAGTGCGTTTTGTTCATTTTCCCTTGCTATTAGTCAGATTTGAAGTTCAACTGCCTAACAAGGATTTAATTTGACAATTTGTAGATGGTATTCTAGTATTACCTTTTCAAATCTTAACAATAGAGTTTTCCCCCTTTAGTGGAGTGCTAAAACATTAAAGGCTATAAATTCCACAGTCACCTGCATCCATTTATCGTTAATTTATTATAGAGTATATAATAAACCTTTCTTTGACATAAAGGCCTCTTCATAACTATAAATCTTTTTTCAACTGTTTAGATAACTTATGTGTAAGTTCACGAAAAAGACCTCTAGCAGCAAACTTTTAGAACATCTTTTTATTACAGTAATGATACATATATAGGTTAGTCATGCTGAGTGTAATGTAAAGTTTTAATCTGCATTGTGATTATTTATCATATCAAACTCTCATTAAGGCATACAGTAGAAGGCATTTCTTGAGATAAAATAACACAATTTTAAAAACTGATATGCCAAATTCTGTTTCTTGAAATGCTTTTGGGGTTTTACTGAATTAATTCTTTATTTTAGAAATTATGAATATTTGTGATTTTGTAAGACTTCTCCTCTTAACTCCTGCTACATTTGAAAAGCTATTCCATGGTAAATACGAGGTTTTATAAAACGTATCATTTTTAAAAATGAAAAATAGAAAGTAATAATAATCAAAACAGTATTAATAATAACACAAGGGTCAAAATGAAATTGAAATTAGAATCAAAATATTTAATTATTTCAACACAAATATCAATAGCCTAATATACTTTGGTAATAATCTTTTTTTCAAAACATTTTCGCCTGAACATATTTTCTAGCATCATTATGAGCTTGCAATTTTCTATCATTTTTTTCTACCCCTTATTCTGTCTCTTATTTTAAAAGTGAAGAGAATAAACACATTTATTAAATTACCACTATCATCTCTAACAGTGTTGCTTTTCTGAAGAAATCTTCACACACAGTGACTTCTTAGCAACACTGTACACTAACTTCAGAGTAATATTATATAATGATAAACCTACAGAAACAGAGTGCAATACACCAGTGTGGCTTTATCCTTCTGTTGCCAATGAATTTACTGATATGAAATCATAATGGCTATGCTACTGCAAAAAGCCAGCTCTGCCTTGAATTTTGGACCTTCATTGTATGATGGTTAACTGTAGTTGTTTGATGCATTATTACATATTCGTTCTGAATGTGGAACTTCTGAAGCTATCTGCACATCTAGATATGATGCTGAGAGTTAGATATGGGCATTTGCTTTAGATAAAAGTTGTACATTTAGAAGAACGGCATGGACAAAAGAATCAATTTTCCAGGAAATAACCTGGAGAAACTGCTTCCCACCATCACTATCTTTCTATTGCCTTTTTAATTTTTTTGCAAGTGGCTCACCGCCAAACAGAGCAATGAAATTAAGCAGGTTGGCCTTTTATATTCTATAAATGCCTGCTGGAGGTATATAGGGCCCAGATGTCCTTAGGAAAGTTAAATAGAGATGATGCTACAGGCTGATACTTGCTTTGCAGCTGATAGTTTTAGTGTATTCATGTTTAATTCAGGAAATTTAAAAATAAAGTCAGATGATGTATTATGTAGTGCTTTTTGTTTTTGTTTTCTTTTTGCATCATGTTGTGTAACCCTGTTCTAAGAGGATAATAGTGGACTCTGTGTTTGCTTTATAATTGTCTTTCAATGAGCCATGGTGGTGCAGTGGTTAGAGTGCAGTACTAAAGGCTACTTCTGCTAACTGCCAGCTGACTGCAATTTGGCAGTTCAAATCTCACCAGGCTCAAGGCTGACTCAGCTTTCCATCCTTCTGAGGTGGGTAAAATGAGGTCCCAAATTGTTGGGGGCAATATGCTGACTCTGTAAACTGCTTAGAGAGGGCTGTAAAGCACTGTACAGGTGCTATTGCTTGCTGCTATTACTTTAAATATTAAATTTAAACATTTTTCTCATTTACTGTTTTTAATACTGTCTTTTTCTATTGTACTAGAAAGTCAATTGAATGTGACATGCAACAAATACAAAATTCTCATAACAATGAAAGCATGTTTATTTGTTCAGGATCTTTTCAGGAGCACCATTAAAACATAGTTTTTCTAGTAGACTTGGGGATTAGAATGTTGCGATATAATTTTTCTTGGTAATAAAATGTGTTTTTCCTTACTGAGGCAGATATTTATTTCATTAAACTTGATTAATGGTTGATTAACGTTCCTACAAATATATTCATTATGATGTCATTGTTACATTATATTTGTATTGTTACTTTTTACTTTTAACATGATTTAAATATGTTAGAATATAAGCAGTAATATGCTGGCAAAATAGTTCTTACCACATACTGTATAAAGTGCTCAGAGTTTATGACTGAGAAGTTTGTAAGTTCAGAGGGAGGGAGGGAGGAAGGAAGGAAGGAAGGAAGAAAGAAAGACATGGTTATATATCATAACTGTGGCATATTCTTTCCCCCAAAAAAGCTTATGAGGACCGACTCTGTCAAAACTTTGTTCATGTGGGAGACACTTTTATTTGAGTATTTTAATTCATACAGTTAGCTAGCCTTAAATTTAGATTTTAAACATTTTGTTGATGTTTAAAACATCAAAAGTTGGGTTTGTTTTAGATACTTTTACAAATTTCAGTGAATGGTTGTTTGGGCTAAACATAGTGTATAATCAGATGATACCAGAATAGGATTTTCCAGCTTTCATTTATTTTATTCTAATGTATAACCTGTTAATGTTATTACCTGGAGATCCAAATAGAAAGGGAAGGACGGCTATTCCCCACATGCACCCCATCACCACCCAAAAAATGTTGATGGTTAACGGTAGAGTAAATACACATTTTTTAAAAAGTTGGAACCAAAGGAAAAAAAGAGCTGAAAAAACAATTACTTGGAATGAGTTGTTGCCCCTCCCTTGACCAGGTATGGGTGACAAGTCACTTGGGAGATACAAGCCAGACACTTGCAGGGCTTGGAGGAAGGGAAACAGCAAACATTACTTTAAAGTTACATATATGTAATCCATTATCACTGTTCTTGCACATTAACACATCACTACAAAAGTGGGGTTTTTAAAAGCACTCTGAGAATACCAGTGTAGCAGTTAGCAGCTAAAAGAAACCACATGTGATTAGAGTTCTCTGCCTAATCAGAAGAGACATTTATTTTAAGATCCTATTTTTCTGCAGGCCTGGCTTTTAAGGCTAATAACTCACAGTGTTAATCTATTTGATCTACTGGACTGATCTGCTCCACAGGTCAAAGGCCGTGCCTTCTCCTGCTGGTATAGTTCCAAACATTGTTTCTGCTCTGCAAATTGTAAATGGGACCGATAATGATTCTCCATCAGCTCAGGACTGATAGCAGATTAATCTTGTACATGTACACGAATTGTACAGACTTTTGCTTGTTCTCCATGGATTACTGGTATACAGTCAACAAAGCATCAGTTCTGTCCCTGAATAAAAATCTCTTTCGTGCCAAAGTAGAATTGTAAAGTGATCAGTTCTGGCTACTGTTTTATTGCATCTCCTTGAATATTGCCAAAATATTCCTTTAGTAGTACACAAGTCATAAATCAACATTTCTCATATTCAAATGTAACCACGAGGGTCATATTTCAGGGAAGAGAAGACACTGACTTTTACCATGCACCCTAAATAGGAGAGAACTATTAAATGGATTTACATTCCATCCAGGTAATGTTTTCTATTATGAACACTTAGAAGCTTAGAAGAAACTACCCCAATCTTCTCTTCTCTATGGAGCATTTGAAATTCTAAACTTTTACAGTGACAACTTTTTTCACTGCCATGTATGTTTTCAAATAACCTGATCCACTAAAATTGTACACATTTCAGCTCTGTGCCATTACTGGTTGTATCCTTTGGTCTTAACCTGCAGAGGAAATGGTTTGTAATTAAAAGATAAGAGATATACTGCATGTGGTAAACATTGTTCATGGGCTCTATACAGTGGTGGGATTCAAATAATTTAACAACCGGTTCTCTGTCCTAATGATTTCTTCCAACAACCAGTTCATCAAACTACTCAGAAAGTTAACAACCGGTTCTCCCAAAGTGGTACGAACTGGCTGAATCCCACCACTGGCTCTATAACTCCTAGGTTCCAGAATCAGCATATCTTTCTGATAGAATATATTATGGCAGCCATTGGTTCTGGCGCTTAAGTGAAATAAGATTGAATGTATACATTGTCTACTCCAGAGTTCAACATATCTTGCTTTGAGCCTAGATTTTCCTCCTTCTTTTTTTAAAAATTAGACTGTCATTCTATGCACATTTACCCACTCACTGATTTACTTACTCAGTTTTACTGATTTATGTACTTCTTAGTAAATTTGCTGAAGCCATTTCAATAGGAGGGAACAAAAGAATCTGTGCCAAAGAATAGTCATATTGAGATCCTATGTTTTAATCATACAACCTATTATAATGTTCTAAGCCAACAACAATAGGAATATTAAACATTGATAAGAGACTATTTTCTATTTGCATTTGGGTATTCACTTGCCATGCTTATTTTATCATTATATATTTATATTTACACCCACAGCCCAATATAGGCCTATTAATTATGACAATTTCATTGTATTTTAAGCCAGATCTCTTTAACATTAAGCTACTGATGCAGAAGTATGCTAGAATGGAGTAAAGTGGCTCAAAATGTAAAATCATTTGTAAGAGAGTATCTTTGAATCAAGCAACACACGTATTTGCTAACCCTGAAACTGACATACATTTCTTGAATGGCTGTATTGGATACTGTTCAAATAAGTATCTTGGCAAGAAAGCTTAAGTCTCTGATTGTCTCTTCTCTTTGATCTGTGCAGAATAACCAGGATGTATTAAAGATTTTTATCTTTATTATATGGACATGGAGAAACTCAAATATAAAAATGTCAAATATGAGCAGAACTATATGGATATATTTGCTTCGTGGGTGAAGAAACCTGCCATACAATAAGAAATTAAATGTCTCGCATGTGTTTCCTCCTTACACATGCCACAAATATTATCCCATTAACTGCCAGAACTGCCATATGTTTCATACCTTCATAGTTATTATCAACTACTCTAATTAAGTAAAAGAGTATTGCAGTGAGTAAACCACATTGTTATTGTATGGGTACATGCACAAACTATGAATCCATTTGAGTAGCATCAGTCTTGATATCCTTGGCACTGGTTTTCCATGATCAGAACTTATAGTTCATTTCCATTTTCACATTATTGGTACTCTAATCTGCTCCAGTATGGTGAAGTCACATGAAACAGATACCTAATAAAATGAAGATGTGCAAATAGTTCAAAATTGAATGCCCAGGCTGGAGTGGGTGGGAAACTAATCTGTAATTAAACTGCATCTTTCCTGAATTGTTAGTTTTTCTGTTTATCAAACCGTATGCTACTCACAGTTTAGGAAATGGCATAAGGATGAGAAGAACTACCCTTATTGATTTTGGAAGAAGGGGATTAAAAGAAAGTATATTGAGGTTTCTACCATTACTGCATACCATCCTTTGGAGATAGAATGGGAACAGAGAATCTTGAACAACAAGAACATAATGTTGTCTTGGGCTGCTAGATAAAGTCATCTTACCGCCATGAAATATAACCTACATTCAAATCCCTCTAATAAATGTAATGAATACTAAAGATATTCTGTAAATGGCAAGTTTTCTGTTATTTTCTAAATTTGATCAGTTTATTATCTACATGCACACATATCCCCCGACAAAATCCTGCATCTGCACAGATTTCCAGCATATCCATAAGAAAATGGCATATTGCATTTCCTCTCTCAATGCTACAGAAAATTTTACAGAAAAAGAAAGAGGTCACATTCACTAAGAGTACTGCTGTTTTCTTTTCCGGCTCTCAGTGTACTCAGATCTGATTTTCAAATATGTTCAAGTATTAGCAACTTTGCATCATATTTGTTTTTTTTTCTTCCCACCTGCAGGGACAAATGATTGTAGTAAAGAAAGAAAGGTCATGCTGTCTTGCTATCAGCTGAACTTGATTAAACTCTTTATGTTTATGAACAATTTTAGAAGGTAAATCTGGGAAACTCATTAGCTTCTTATCAACGTAATCCAAAGAAATTGCTTATTGAGAAAGCTGAAGAATGTTATCTTGTGTTGTTCTCCTGAGGAATTCTATCATTGTTGGGTTAGGTCACAGGATGGATTGAAATCTTGAAATAACCGCAGAGGCTAATTCAATTTCTAATGGATAATCATTGTTTAAAGAAAAAAAAAAGCTCACACAGGCATTTCTCTATAAAGACCACTAGAAGATGTTCATCTTGTTTGGTTATATAAGGTACATTTAATATACTGAGTCTCTTTCTAGATAAATGGCCTTGGAATCAGTGTCTTGGTACATGTTTTTCTTGTTTTCTCCAAAAGTGGTTTTCCAAGACTTTTGTTCAGCCCTTGCATCTCATACCTGTCACCTTATGTTGAGTCTGGGTTGGCTTAGGGTTCAAGATCTCCATGGTAACCATGAACATGTTCCAAGTAAATGACCCAGCAAATACCAGGGGTCATATATTAGATCTGTTTTTTGTCATAGGGCAGTTGCAGGGTGATCTGGCATTGGAGGATGTTACCATTAATTGGTTTCCATGGACAAATCACTCTGAGGTTGCCCTCTGGCTCATTGGGAATATATACCTCCATGGAGAGGCAGGGTCTGTTGGGTTAGCTAGCCCACCCCAGGTGATTAATGAACACTGCATAATCCTAGAAAGACTTTGGGGCTTTCCATGATGATCTGTCAGACAGATTGGCAGGGACTTTGATTGCAGGCTGGAATGTATGGGTGCCTGAAGTCTGGTCTAGGTTGTTCCTGTGTGAGCCTTTTCTGGGCACTGATCCCAAGGAGTTCCACTAGATGAGCTTCCAAAAGCAACACTTGGAGAACAAGAAGAGTGAATCCAATCCAATGTTAGTTAGCGCCCATATTTGGCCCCACATCATGATACTAAGGATGGCAAAATATAGTTATTTTTCCATATTATTGCATCTGCACAGTAGCTGCCCAACAGTTACGCAGCAGCCTTATTTAGAGTAACCTGTTTTCTGTTGGTGGAGGAAGCTAATCCACAGGCTCTGGTGGAAGATATTCATGCTGTCTGATAGATAACCTTGCTTGGATTCACGTGGGAGTTGGGTTCTCACTGGGATTTTTTTTTCCCATTGAAGAAAGTTCTGATGTATTATTAGTCCAAAGTGTGTAGATCAATTTATTTCATAATTCAGAGAGATGGATGGTTCAAACAGCATTTGGCTGTGAACCCTGTGCTATTATGTTTGGAATGTAACATCTGCCATTCCTTCGTAAGCATCTTAGATTCAATCTACATTCCCTACATCTCACACCCAACATCATGTGTTTGTGGGTGAGTGAATTAACCTATTGTTTATTTAAATGTTTAACATTTATTTAAATAAGTCATAAAGCAGAATAATATGTTGATACGATGAACTTTTTAACCTCATTTTAGTCCTAGAAATAGAATTTGTTATGATGTAAATTCAAGAGTATTTTCAAGGTTTAAAATTGATAGGTGCCAACAACTAAGGAAAGTATTTCTTTTAATATAGTCAGTCCTCAACTTATAACAGTTCATTTAGTGACCATTCAGTTACAACAGCACTGAAAAAAGTGATTTGTGAACATTTTTCACATTTATGACCGTTGCAGCATCCCTATAATCATGTGACCAAAATTTGGATGCTTGTCAATTGACTCATATTTAAGTTGTGTCCTGGGGACAGGTAATCATTTTGTACATTCTTCTGAAAAGCAAAGTCAATTTTGCAAAGTCATTTAACAACCATGTTACTCATTAACTACTACAAATGTGGCAAGAAAGGTCGTAAAATGGGGGCAAAATTCACTTAACAAATGTCCCACTTAGCAACAGAAATATTGAGTCAGCAATTAAGTTTAATTCTAATACAAACCAAATCGCTCCAAATAATTTACTGTTTGTCTTATGTTATTTTGAGTGGATTAAACTGATATAATAGCATCAGCTGGTTTTAATTTTCATCCGGGATCTTTACTAACCTGAAAACTCAGTCTACAGAGGTTACTGGAAAAAAGAGGTCATTTTATGAACAGAAATGTTTTAAATGGTAGGTGCACTTGGATAAACATGGCAATATATCAAATAAATTACTTTTCTATATCTTTTATTTGAACAAACATTGATTCCAAGTATACCATATTTAAAAAGTGCCTTTAAAATTCTACTGGTTTCCCCATTGAGTTTCCTTGTGGGAAGCAGGTAGGGAGCATCAGAAATCTTTCCTCCCATTGTTCCTTCTTCCCTTTCTTCCCTCTCTCCCCCTTTCCTCCCTTCCTTCCCCCTTCCTTCTTTCTTTCCCCGCTCTCCTCTCCTCCCTGCCTTCTTCCCTCCTTTTCTTTTCCTTTCCCTTTCCAGCAGCCAGATAAGTTGGAGAGGATGAAAGGGATTGCAAGACTGGCTGAGAAACTGTTACGGAATGTTGAAAATGAAGAAAACATGATTGCAACAGCAGAAATTTCATTCCTTTGTGACCATGAATCACAACACATTGGACTTATTGGATTGGACACATTCTGTAAGTTAGCCTTGAGGTATAGTCATACTGTAATACTCGACCAGCTTTGAAACTGGTCGAATTTGGTTTTTGACGTATTTTGACATGAAAATTTTGTCCCGGTACTCATTGTGTGTTTGGTATTTGACGTGCAAGCTACAATTTGTCAATGTGAATTGCCTCGTGATTTGCCACCCTTTCCAGCCAAAACAAAGGATCACACATTAGTCCCATAGTAGCTCTTGCCCTGTGCGCATTTCCTTGAGGCCTTAGCTTAGCTTCTGTAGTCATTTTGTGTATTTTTGTGCTTATTTTCTTCATCATAAGAAGCCTAACCTGGACCCTGACGTTCTTAACAACTACCGTCCAGTCTCCAACCTTTGCTTTTTAGCGAAGCTTATCGAGTCCGTGGTGGCACAGCAATTCCCTCAATTCCTGGAGGAAACTGAATACCTCGATCCTTACCAATCTGGTTTTAGGCGTGGCCACAGCACGGAAACAGCATTGGTCACCCTAGTAAATGATCTCTGGCGGGCCAGGTATGGGGGTTATTCCTCCATCCTGGTCCTTCTTGACCTCTCAGCGGCCTTCGATACCATCGACCATGGTATCTTGCTGCAGCGGCTCAGGGGGATGGGGTTAGGAGGCACTGTTCTACAATGGTTCTCCTCCTATCTCTCTGGTCGTCTGCAGTCTGTTTGGGTGGGGGGGGGGGTTGGGGATCCTCCCAGAGGCCTCTCACTTGTGGGGTGCCTCAGGGATCGGTTCTCTCTCCTCTGCTCTTTAACATCTACATGAAACCACTGGGTGAGATCATTCGTGGTTTTGGGGTGAGGTATCATCAATATGCTGATGACACCCAGCTTTACATCTCCACCCCTGACCACCCTAGGGATGCCCTTTCCGTGATGTCCCACTGCCTGGAAGCGGTGCGGGTTTGGATGGGGAGGAACAGACTTAGACTCAACCCTTCCAAGACTGAGTGGCTGTGGATGCCGGCATCCCAGGATGTGGAGGTTCCATCATTAATGATCGGGGGAGAAACTCTTGCTCCCTCCGATAGGGTCCGCAACTTGGGTGTCCTCCTGGATTCTCGGCTGTCCTTAGATGACCATCTGACGGCCGTAACCAGGGGGGCCTTCGCTCAGGTGCGTCTCGTGCGCCAGTTGCGCCCTTTTCTAGACCGGGATGCCCTCGCCACAGTCACTCATGGCCTCGTTACCTCTAGGTTGGACTACTGTAACACCCTCTACATGGGGCTGCCCTTGGGATGTGTCCGGAGGCTTCAGCTAGTCCAGAATGCAGCCGCGTGAGTAGTTATGGGGGCGTCTAGATACTCCCGTGTAACACCTCTCCTGCGTGAGCTGCACTGGCTGCCGGTGGCGCTCCGGATACATTTCAAGGTGCTGGTGCTTACCTATAAAGTCCTTCATGGCTTAGGCCCGGGCTATTTGCAGGACCACCTCCAGCCGCTCTCCCATCGTCCTGTGCACTCTCACAGAGTCAGCCTCCTCAGGGTGCTGTCCGCCAAACAATGTTGGCTGATGGCTCCCAGGAGGAGGGCGTTCTCTGTGGGAGCCCCGACACTTTGGAATGGATTGCCCACTGAGCTCAGGACAGCCCCCGACCTTCTTTCCTTCCGTCGTGAGCTGAAGACGTGGCTCTTCGGCCAACTAGGCTGATCTGTTAGGGGGTACACTGAGATAATTTTAAATTGTTTTAATGGGGTTGTTGATTTTAATTTTTTATTGTGATTTGTATTGATGTTGTCATTTTGTAAGCCGCCTTGAGTCCCCAGGGAGAAAGGCGACATATAAATCGCAATAATAAATAAATAAATAAAATCATGAGTCTTTGGTTTGGGAACGCATTAAATTTATTTATTCCTTATGGGAAAAATTTGTTTAGTATTCATTATTTTTGGTACACAAAAAAATTTCTCAAAAGAAACACTTATTAATTTATCAGAAAGCATTAATTGCTTTTTTATAAAAAGGAATATTGGGGAGTGTTTTATTAATTTAGAGTTTATATTCCTTATAAAATACTTAAAAATGTAAAAATCAGAATTAAATGAAATCAAATAAATAGCTGTCTTTTTTACTAATATTTTAAATAAAGAACATTACATTTCTCAAGTAATTCATATTTTAAGGTTTTATTTTAATTTCATTTCACATTTTTAGTCATTAGTTTGTAATTGAAGTATGCCATTTAACTTGTATGGGTCTCCAGATCGGTACAGCTACAGCTTTTTTTCATACAATTTATGTCCTGGTCTTTTTTAACTAATTTATTCAATAATGTTTACTAACCTTGATCACTGAAGTTATACATTAAGACATAAACAAGCAAGCTATCATTTGATTTAAAATGTACCATGAATTTATTAATGTCATTAGCTGAATAGAATATTTCCAATGCTTCTGCCGAAACACTCTTGGATGTATTTCATTATCAAAAATCTAATATTGCTCAGTTAAGGGAAACTGTGATTGCATCCAGTAGATATATATTTCTATATATTGGGGAATCATTTTTAAGCAACCAAAATATTTTCATAAAATGTGATTGATGACTCTAGCAATCATACAGCTGGGTTATTCGATTGAAGATCTGTCCTTAAACTTGTCTTTTAGGTCTTCCAACAGTGCAATTATTGCCACCGTAACTGAGTCAAAGTGTAGACTTGTTCAATTTTGCAATTATTTTCCTGAATGTACCATAAATCCCTTACAAAAAATACACACTCACATACACATACTGAAAATGTACTAATATATTCCTCCTACCATTGAAACAATATAAGCTTTTCATTGGTTTTCATTTTGCCTTACCTTACAAATATCTCAGAACCCATTTACCTGTGTTTATAGGCAGAAATGCATGCTTACCAAGGGCTGATGATGTGAGCACATTTTTCAAAGTTGTGCAGGCTAACGTTGTGGTTTTGTGGTCTGTTGAGTTAAATCCCATTACCTCATCTAATTGTGCACTGGATAATTATTAGATTCATTTGTGGTTATCACACATACATTTTGCCTTTTTAATTCCAGAAGAGTGAACCAGCAATCCTCAGACCATAAACTCAAGCTTTGTTTTACAGCAAACAATGACTTTTTTTTACCCAATAAAGAGGTTTAAAGATTGCAAAAACATTAGTTTTGTTAATGGAGGGAAATATAATCAAACTAAAAAGGTCTAACACAGTTAAAAGTTAGGTAAGTATGCAAATTATCTCTCTACTCATTCAAACATGCAGTAAATATGTTATGATGCTGATCTTTCCCCTTGCATTGTTTTTATCTCTTCCTCAGATCATAAGTGAAACAATTTGAAGTCATCTCATGGCTGGCTAGGGTATGCTGGGAGTTGAAGTCCAGACGTCTTAAAGTTGCCAAGGTTGAACATTCCTTCTTTATTCCATTCATTTTTTTTTGTTACATTTATTTTGTTGAAGGCATGTATAGCCTTCTTATCAATTTCATTTAAAAATGCTCTGCATTCACCCTCCCAGTTTTGTTAATATCTTTTTATATACACTCTGCATATCAATACCTTCTATGCATATTAATATTTTAATATCATTCTTTTTTGTGCATTTTCTCATCCAATCTTTTTTTACTTTATTACTCCATCAAATATCCTTTTTCATTCAATACTTATTAGTGTTAATTCCATGCACTTCTGTGGCAGTACACCTCTGCAGTACACCTCTCTGCACTCTATTTTATTCAGCTTCCACATTCTTTCCTTGCATCTACTTTTATTTATTTATGTATTTAATTTCCATTCATTCTGTTGGGAAATTAATTTAGCTTCCACTACAATACTTCCCCTTCCTGTATTAGTTGTCATTTTACTCTACTTTCTTTCACTAGTATTTTTTAATATTCAATTTTTAAAAGATCTACTCTAGGTACTTTCAAGAATGTTTTGTCCCACATTCAGAACTTCTCATTGTTCACTAATGGTCTCAGTCTTGCATCATAAAAAATAGTCAAGCTTTTTTATTTATTCCTTTTCACTTCATTCCCAAGAGAATTAATTTGTTTAAAACATATTTTTGAAGCAAGTCTTCATTAAGCCATTCATTCATAGATGAGTCTCCACACAGCTCAGATCCTTTTTATTTCATTCACTGCATTCCACTAGATCAGAACACTTTCCTCCAAAGCCATTAAATCTTTCACTTTCTCCTGGTTTTATGCAGTTTCCCCTCCTCATTTCTGGACTTTTGGTCCTGAAACTTGAGCTCAAGGCTGTACGGGTAATTATATTGACCCTACATGACACTTTTATATTCCATGATCCTATTGATGAGATACGTGAATGCCTATATTGGGTCATAGAGACAAACTGTGATCTTACTGGTACACCAGATATTTGTTGCTCTCCTCCCTTTATCTTTCCTAGATAAACAACACTTTACTTTTTGGTGTTCAGTGACTTCAACCTCTATGTCCAATTGTTCAGGAAATGCCAGAGTTCATGGCCTCCAAAGTAATCATACCACTGTCATGGATTGATATATGCCAGTGAATGTATGCTGGATCTCATTTTCATATCAGAGAAATTATGCTGTGATTTGGATATGGATAGCATTATATGTACTATTTGCCAAATAAGACTGCCACCTGCAGAGTTAGAATGGGGGCATCAGGAGGGTCTCAAGAACAGTAAAAATAACATCCCAGATGTACCACCTACACTTAAGAACAGTTTCCCCATTGATGGTCTTCTGAAGGTTGATCAAAGAGACACTCATTTGTTGCACCAGACATTGATCAGTATTATGTATTTTCCTTCAGGATACTCTTATTATTTTCTACATTTTAATTTCTACTGAATTATCTCTTAATTGAAATAAACTGCTGAGATTTTGTAAATATTTAATAGCACATCAACACAACGATAGCGCCACAAATATTGACCTCTGCTGCCCATCAGAGCTTTGATTAAAGCTTTCAATAACAAATTCAATAAAAGATGTAGACTAGACTACTACCCATAATCACATTCATGCCCCAGATAGTATTTCCAGCTAACTGCAAAAACAGTACCAGTCAATCCTGACAGCAAGTATACAAGCAAAATAAAAGTCCAATTTTATCCCAACCACAGTCACACTACAGTATTCTATTGAAGCCAGAATGCCTAATTTACAGATTACCTTGCAGGTTAACATACTGTTGCCTGTGTTCCATCATCTAGAAGTTATTTGAAGAATAACTAGAAGTTTTATTGGTTTCATGTTTTGAAATGTTTTCCTAGAGTAGTTAAATGAACATGGCTTTATTTTTAAATTTGTGGTTTTCTTGCAAGGCCTTCATCATGGTCCCTATATTCAAGTGTGAATTCCAACCAATCTCATTATTATTATTTCAATCATGGCTTTCTTAAAATATTGTTGCTTGGGGGCTCTCCACTTTTTTGAGTTGTCATCTTCATCATCATCCTATGGGCCAGAAATTGACATATTTGGATCTCTCTCCATTTAATTTCCATATCCATTCGGTTGGACAGACTGAGCTAAAACTGGCCCCAAGTCACATCCTGATTTTTTAAGGAGAAATGGCACTTGAATCTGGTTCTCACTGAATACCTTAACTACACCAACTCAACAAAATTCATCATTTTTGAAGGCGTTTCCGATTATCATGTCCGCCATTCCATTACAGTCAGCATATATCATTAACTCATTTTTCCCCCCTTCTTTTTTTTTAAATTTTCTATGCTATTCCCGATCAGTTTATCTTCCATTCTCACTGTAATTCGCTTGCCCTTCTTGTGCGGATTCACAACTTCGCCCATATTGTGTAGCGTCTTTTGATGCTTTTGATGCTTCAGCATGACCGAGACCAAAAAGAAAAAAAAGAAAAGTTTTTACGAACCAATCAGGAATATCTTTAAAACCGAGTCCATCGCAAGCCCTTGGGAACGTTTACTGCATTGCAAAGGCAGGGCGAAAAGAAGAAGAAGGAGAAAGAAAGAAGGCAGAAGTCAAAACCTCCACCAAATAGACACTCCAGCTTGGAAGCGGTCCTTATGCGGGGGGTCTTGCCTTCCGCCTAGGGGCTCAATCCGGCGGCCTGACGTGCGGCTTCGCGAGGCCGCCGGGCTGCGGGAGCTGTGAAGGACCACGCCATCCTTTGGGGTTTCTCCCTGGCCGTCTTCCCCACCCACCTCCACCCCACTCCCGGGGCCCCCTGGAAGCCGGCGAGGCAGGGCAGGGGAAGCGTCTGGCCCGCCTGAACCCTACCCTCCGCCCTCTGACCGCCCGAGGAAAGAGGCGGCGCCGTTCCCTCGCTCCCACTCAGCGGCGCCCGTTTAGGCAACATGGGGAAGGCGGAAGTGGGGCCTCGGCTCGGCGGCTGGAGCGTTTCGGCCGAAGGAAGGGAGGCAGCTGGGCCACCGCGCTGCTGAGCGTCCGCACGACTTGCCCGTTTTCCGAGGCGTTCTTTCTCTCTTTCCCCCCCAATCCCGGGGATACCGAGGGATACCCCTCCAACCCCCCAGAAAAGCCGTTACCGGGGAAAGGCGGCCTGGCAGAGCCCCCGGTGGAGCGGGTCCAATTTACCTCGGCAGGAGCTGATTCGGTGACCCAAACTCTTGTCCGACACCCCCTTCCCCGACCCCCGCTCGCGTGTAAAGAGGTGTAGTAGGTTGCTTTGCGAGCATGCAGAGGAATCTTGACGGGTGTTAGTCAGGGCAAGTGCCAAATTGTACTGGGGAAAGCGGGGAGGGAGGGGGGTGGGTATGGTTTTTTAAAAAAAAATTATTTAAAGCCCGTTAGTCTCCGGTCGGCCTTGGGTGTGAGTGAAAATAGGGTGGGTAGAGGACAAAATCAAATATATACTGTCCTGTATAAAGAAGTATGGAAAAGCAGAACTATCTCTAGGATTGCAGGGGTATGCTGGAAATTAACATTTGGAGAAAATAATCTGAAGGGACCCTCAACTAGGTTAGGGAAACCTGGCCCACTCCGTTTAATGACGCTGAATGAATAAGAATCTCAAAAATGAGAGTTGCTTAGTTCTCTGAAAGGCTTTTATCAGGCTTCCCTGTTGTGAAATATACCTTCTGACCCAGTATTTTATTTCTGTGGCTATTGTTACTCAAACCCCCCCTCCCCTTTTGTTACTATGTTGGCCGAGCAAGCTCAAAAGTGGTTCCCAACTCATGTGCAGGTCACAGTCCTTCAGGCCAAAGGTCTCAAGCCAAAGGGCAAAAGTGGCACTAATGATACATACACTATCATACAATTGGGAAAAGAGAAATACTCCACTTCGGTGGCAGAGAAGACCCTTGATCCAATATGGAAAGAAGAAGCTTCGTTTGAGCTGCCTGGATTGCTGATGGAAGGGAACTCTGAAAAATACATTCTCTACCTGATAGTCATGCATAGGTCTCTTGTTGGGCTTGATAAGTTTCTGGGACAAGTGGCAATTAATTTAAATGATATTTTTGAGGACAAACTGAGAAGGAAAACAGAGTAAGTGTTATTTTTATATGTCTTGTGTTGGAAGTGTAATCTCTTGCAGGTGTTGCAAATCTATGGTTTTAGAAGATATAGCCAAACCCTGGCTTCCATAATCTTCCAGTGCTCTTGTTGACTGGAGCTAATGGTTTTATTGAGTACCAACTTTAGAGGTTGCATGTTATCCAACCCTTTTTTAAAAAGTTATCTTAAAATCTCCACTAATAGTTCACGTAACTACTTCATAAGTACAATTAGTATCAAGTCAAAGCCAATGAGAATTTATAGGCTTGTTCATAAGTTCATTGCTCATATGTAATTGAAAATGTTTTTTTCCCAATTTGATGAGAGTAACTCTGAATTGTGGATTATGCACTAGTAATTTTATAAGGGAGTGAAATAAGAATGGGTTTTTTGGATTATTTTATTTTGAAAATATGGCTTGTAAATCATGGCTTATACTGTAACTTGATCTATGTTGAATATATAGTGACAATAAGCAATGGTAGAATAATCTGGGAACAAAAACTTTTGTTTGGATGGATGGTTTGAGAGATGTGGTACTTTCTTGTCTGATTTATTGATTGCAAGATGTATGGCTTGAAGTCAGAGCCTGTGAACTTCTGATGTTCTCCACAGTGTAACATTCCTGATTCTAAGAATATGCTGTGTCTTTGGAGATATGTTGCTTCTTTTTTTTTTCTACTCATGTTACATGATATCCTGTTATTCCATACACAGTACAATGTGTGTATGTGTGTGTATACACACAAAAATGTTCTTGGGTGTGGTATTTTGGGACATACAGGTACAGTATTCTTGGATGTGATATTTATTTCATTATCATTTATATCTTTACTTACTTTATATTTCCACATTTTTTCTAACAATACAATACAGCTTTATGCCCATAACAAAAATCCTATATGGGAGGTTTGGCTTAGAGTAACTGCTTAAAATTTCACAGTGAACTCCTTGGTTGAATGGATATATCACAGAATAAAACCACCATTTCAACTCCTATGCCATGGTTGTCAAACTCATGTGATCACGGCGTTGTCATGTGATGTATTGGAACTTTTCCCCCTTTTGCTAAACTGAGCGTGGGCATGGCCAGCTTGTGATGCATCCAGCCCATGGGCCCGGAGTTTGACAGCCTTGGCCTATGCTATCTAACTTTTGATGCAGTGTTTTAATAAACACTATTAAACAAGTTTAGTACAGGGATATGATAATGGATCCACCGTCCATCCATTATTGCATTGGGATATATTTAATTTTCTAATTTTTCAGAATATAGAAAACAACACTTGGAAGCAGTCTTTCTGAAATGTTTACATTTTCTTATTAGATATATTTGTCCCAAGTATCAATTATCCTCCTAAAAGGCCACTTAGTTGGGAAGTAGTGAGGTGTATCTATGTTTTCAGCTGCAGTAGTGAAGTAGAGTATTGGATATTGAAAAAAAAGTGAATTGATTGAAACCTTGGGAAGTTTCACAGATTTTATCATAAACCATTTTTATTTATGTTTAATGTATTATGGTAAATACTTAAATTACGAAACAAAGGAGGTTTCCCCCCCTTCCATTGACTCTTGTCCAGTTCTTTGAGACTGCCTGGAAAAGTCCCTGCAGTTTTTCTTGACTAGGTTTTTCAGAAGCGGTTTGCCATTGCCTCCTTTCTGAGCCTGAGAGAAAGAGACTGGCCCAAGATTCCCCAGTTGGCTTTGTGCCTAAGGTAGAACTAAAATGCATAGTCTTCCAGTTTCTACCCTATTGCCTAATTATCTAAAACATCGCATACTGCAGTTAATTTTTGACTTATGTTATAGAGAAATTTTAAGATTGTTATCTAGGAAGAATCTATTTACACATTCAGGAAGGACAGAATATTTTACAATTATTTTGTAAATAGCTTCATTTGACAATTAAAACATTTTTGACAAGCCTTATCGTATTGCATTGTCTCCCTTATTTCCCACCATTTTGAAGTCAAGATTAAGGTCAAACTGGTATTAGAATATTAAATGGTAAACTGCACAATGTTTGTATACCCCAATTTTGGAATTTATATACACACTTTAGATCTTACATAACATGCTTTCTTGTCATCTTTATGACAAGAAATTAATTTAAATAGAATTATGTCTTTAAAAGAAGTATTGAATTTCACCTTAATATTCAGTAGGGATAGTGATGTTATTTGGTCAATGACTATCAATTCTAATGATATGAAATACCAGTTATTTTGTTTAGATATAGTACATTTATTTCTTCTGCAGTTTGTTCATATCTTGGCCTTTTAAGTAGAGATTATGACCTGTTATTTTCTGACCTAAAAGTTATTTTCTTTGTGCACAGGATTTATGCCAAATTTATAATAATTTTGTATTATTTAATCCTGTATATCAATAAGATGAAAAAAGTACAGCAGATTAGACCAGAATTGAACAATACTTTTATTAGGCTCAACATACCTAATTAGTATCTTTATTAAGGCCTACCAAAATCATACAAAAAGTATTAATTTTTCAAGCTGTTCCAAACTCTTGATCAGGTAGTATTTTACAATAACCAGGGAATGGAGAAGACCAAATATTTGAAATCATAGTGTTGGGATTTAACATATTTGGAAACTTGCTAAATTTCTGAAGGCAATAATGAGGAATGTACTCCCACATAATTTGCTGCATTGTGCAGCTTTTAGTTAATGGCTATGATAAGACATAGAAACAATACAGTATTTCTGATCTGTCTGACTGTGCCATGTACGTCATAGCTGAATTGTAGTGGCAGATACACAGAGCATCATTAACAGGTAGAATCTATATCGCATGTTCACTAAAGATAACAAACCTAATGGTTCAGTTATGTTCCCTCCATAAATCTACTAGCATTGGGATGTGCAATATTTATGTAGTTTGAAATAATTCAGATGAGTTACTGTAAATATACCATACGAATGATTTTATGCCAAGTTAACTCTTTGCACATGTTGTTTTTCTTTGGTACTAGCAAATAAAGGCACAACCTTCTGATAATTTTAAGTTAGTCAGAAGTAGGTAGATAGTCAGAAGTAGGCATGTAGAAGTAGGTAGATTAATTTAAGTAAGTCTATATATGTAGTCTGATTGTAATAGTCATAAGATTTTTTATGTTTATTATATAATTATATATTTGCCCCCTAATCCAAACATATTTTTAATTTAAGAAGCATATCAATGTGAAAGGATATAGTTTTCTAGAAAGAAAAAGTGCCAATATACAGTATGTTTATGGCATTGAATATAAGAAGCATTTCTTGTATATGCGCTGTTATGTTTGGCCAGGGAGAAACTGTTCACTTCATTTTTACTTTAACACATGGTCAGTTTTTATATTTTTAAATAGTTTCAAATTATATTATACTATGCATTCCATAATAACACTTTTTCCACTCATTTGGTGAAGCTAGAAAGGCCATTTATCACCTTCTCATGCAATTCCCTGTGGTTTGTGATATTCTCCACTCTTAAAAATAAAACTCTATATTCTTTAAGGTTGTACTTCATAGCACAAAGTGAAACAGATGAAAAGATAGAGAAAGAAAAATTTAAAAACTAGCATACAGTCTGTTCCTTTTTTTGAAAGAGTTCCTCTTCCATCTGTTGTATTGGGCTAAGATATTAAGTTAACCCAGTGTAGACATTTGGAACATACAAACTGTAAGGGTTGGAGTTCTACATCAGATCCAAATTTCTTGAAGTGAGAAAACTTACTTGGTTTTGGAGTGTATACTCTAGGTTTTTCTGGCCAATATGTACTATATTAGATTCTGCTTGCCGGCCTGCATGCAAGCCATCTTGCTCACTGACTTGGTTGTGGGAAGTTCTCAGAAAGTTGCCTTGTCTGACAACCATGTTTAATGAGCACATTGCTTACTGACAAAAATTCCAGTCCCAATTGCTGTTAGAAATCAAGCGCTACCTGTATATATTAAAACGGTGGAAGCTGCCTTTCTGATTTCCAACACAAGTATTGGGCTAGTCCACCTTAGCATAAATGGATGGTTTTGGAGGAGGGGGGCTATTATCATTATGATTATAATTGTTTTCTAAAAACGCCATATCTATAATTTGCATTTTATTTGGCATAGGCACCATTGTTCTGTTATATATTCAGTGTTTGTGTTGCTAGAAGTAATAAATCTTTAGTGCATTATAATTATGATTGTGGTATAGGAATACATGACCGTTTTGTGTGGTTATATATTAACATCCAAAATCCATTGCAGAGGAAACTAGATTATCACAGAAATTTCATCATTATCCTGTTTAGGGGTTTGAGAGGGTAAAAGGAAGATAAGTTTTTTCCAAGCTTTTCAGAGATAAAATTGTATATTGTATGTGAATAAATACAGTGGTTTAACAAATAAGCTGTCCTCTGGTCCAATACTTTAAATGTAAAATACATAAATACATTTAAATGTAAAATAATCAGTTCTGAAGAATGAGCTATGGTGTCTAATAATGTAATGCTGATTTTTTTTCAAGATGGATAATAAATATAAATTGTATAAAATATAAATCTAGTATTTTATCTAAAATGATTCTTCAATGATGAGGTAATTTTAACATTACTTAGTTTTGGAAGTATTGATTATTTTTATTAGTAATTATTTTAGTTTTAATATAATTAATAGCTTCCTTTTTCCAACACACTATATGTATGGTTTTCTAAAAGACATCCTTCAAAATCACTAGAGTACTAGAAAAAGATATATTTTAATATTCTACATAATATTGAAACTTGTAAGCAGTTCAGTTGCACATGTTTCTTTTTGGAAAAGGAAGGATAACAGCTGATCTAGAATTCTAGGAAGACTGCAGAACTAGCAACTTGTTCAATTTTCTTTTTATTAGAGAAAGTTGTGTTTGCCAGGCATTGTGACTTTAAAGATATATCAGCCCCCAGATCAAAGGCATAAATATTTACTTACTTACTTACTTACTACTTACTTACTTACTTTATTTATTTATTTAACTCTACATGGGGCTCCCCTTGAGGAGCATCCGGAGGATCCAACTGGTCCAGAATGCAGCCGCGCACGTGATTATGGGGGTGACATGGCGCTCCCATGTAACACCTCTCCTGCGCGAGCTGCACTGGCTTCCGGTGGTCTTCCGGGAGCGCTTCAAGGTACTGGTTCTCATCTTTAAAGCGCTCCATGGCTTAGGGCCCGGGTATCTATGAGACTACCTTCTGCCACCGATAACTTCCCACTGGCCAATACGCACCCACAGAGAGGGTGTCCTCAGGGTGCCATTGGTCAAGCAATGTCGACTGGGACCCCCAGGGGGAGAGCCTTCTCTGTGGGGGCACCCACCCTCTGGAACGAGCTACCCCCAGGGATCCGGCTGATCCCGGACCTCCGTACTTTCTGCCGGGCTCTGAAGACTTTCTTATTTCAGCAAGCCGGGCTGGCTTAAAATTTTTAATTGGTTAATTTTATGGGTAAGGGGTTTTAAATTGGGGAACCCAAATTGATTTAATTATGTTTTAAATTATTTTAATTTTCACATTGTATGTATTTTAATCCTGGCTGTTCACCGCCCTGAGTCCTTTGGGAGAAGGGCGGTATAAAAATTAAATAAATAAATAAATAAATAAATAAATAAATAAATAAATAAATAAATAAATAAATAAATTTAAGTTGTTGTTAGTAATGGCTTAAGCATATTTCTTTAAAAATAATACGAATGATGAAGTTGAACCTTCCTTATTTGTGGCAAAATATAATATATTCACTCTGGCAAAAGCCCCAAAGATTATTTGGGAGGCGGGTTGGTGGTTTCTTTTATGAGAATGAATAAACTTCAGCTGTTGGGGAAAAAATTGCTACTTTAGATTTGGAACAAGTGTAATTTACAATTTTTGAATTGTTAAACCATGAGCACCTGAAATAGTTGTGTTCTTCCTTTTTTAGACTACCCAACATTGTAAAATATGACAATTGGAGTGACTTAAGGCCTTTTCATTAGTTAGCTAATACTTGGAGGCCAACTCTGGTCTGCTTTAAGCCTTTGGTGCACTTATTGGACTAAGAATTGCTCACTCATTCTCATTCTCATTTATTTCATTTATTTATTTGTCAAGCATGTATAGGATAACATATAAGTATAAACATGATTATGAATACATGAAATGAATACGAATAAATGGGGACATTAGGACAGGGACTGTAGGCACATTGGTACGCTTAAGCACGCCCCTTTTTTTCTTTCCCTCAATACAGAATAAATTAAAGAATGAATAATTATTTTTGTTTAGATGGTCAAAAAATAAAACACAAAGCTGTAATTCTATCTCCATAGAACTCCATTAATAGGATTTATTCCTAAGTAGAAAGGAGTGTGGCTAAGCTGATCTTAGAAATATTGGAAGATTGGGGTAGGACTAATATGAATGTTTACACATGTATATAAATTTGTAAATGTAAAATCGTATTTCTTTTTGGCCAAAGGTGGGCATTTTTAATTATATTTATTTATTGAAAAGTTGCCATTTCCATTCAAACTATTGAAACTTTCATTAAGTCTGTAACAGTACCATAGAAAGAATAAACAAAAGTATTGAATAACTACAGTTTTGGTTGGTTCTTGATATATTTCCTAATCCATAATTTTGGAATAATCTCAAATCATAATTAATATCTAAACTAACAGGACTTTTTTTATACCTTTATACAGGGGAATGCTTCAAATGGAGGCAAAGCTCTTTATTCTATCCTTCACAGTAAAAATATAATTATATATTTTCTCATACATTATGGTTCTTCACTCACTACATAATGCAATTGCACAAACATTTTTAACAAAGTACACATAACATGAAATGCTAATGTCACAAATGTCTACAGGTAGTTCTCAAATTACAATAGTAATTGAGCCCAGAATTTAGTTGTAAATTGTTGCAATAATAAATTAAGACATTGTATGACTAGGCCCAATTTTTCAGCATTTCCATTTCCAAATCCATTTTACCCGATGGGCATTTTTGCTGCAACTGGAAGTAAACTCTGGAAACTGGCAAAAAATGTCAAAAAGTATGGTCATATGACTGCAGGATACTCCAAATAGCCATAAAGGTGAATAGCTACCAAAATGCGAGCACATGACTGTGAAGGTTTATATGGTCAATGTAACTTTGAAATCAGGGTCTCATTCTTGTGTAGGGAGTTGGACTAGAAGACCTCCAAGGTCCCTTCCTGCTCTGTTAATTCTGTTAAGGTTTTAAGTAGCTTTTGGGAGAGTTCCGTTGTAACTTTGAATGGTCAGTAATCAATCGGTTGCAATTTGAGGATTACCTGTACATATCATTGAACCTACATCCATATAACTTAAATTCACATGTGAAGTTTTGTTCCTGAAAGTAACTGATGCCATTTGACTGGTGTTTATGTGGGACATGAATTAATCTGTATACTTATAAAGTAAACACTCTGGATTTTGAATGTTCAAAAAGAACTAAGCATTCATAACTTATCACCCTTTTATAATAAGCCAATTCCGATGAGGTTTCCTTTAAAGAAAACATGTTGGCTGCAGTAATGTGGAATATACCAATTAGATAGGAAGGAAGCATGTCCTGCAGAAAGGAATGGCATGTGGAATATGTATAGCACAAGTTTTAAAATAACTTTTTTGTTTTAATTTACTGCTCTGGCTTTAATTCAAGATACAATAAAATGATTATAATCCTAAACAGTTTGATTTCAAAGTAGAGATAAGAGTTTATAATACTGTGCTAAATGTAACAGTGTTTGATTTTGATTTAATGTATTGTAAACAATGAGTTAAGATTTAGCATGTTGTGTGAAACCAGTCAAATATTAATCAGTGGAATAACTTGCATCCTGGGATTGTGGATGCTCCATCATTGGAGGTTTTCAAGAATAGACTGGACAACCATTTGGCTGGTTGCTAGTATAAGGTTCCTGCCTTGAGAAGGGGGTTGGACTAGAAGACCTCTGAGGTCCCTTCCACTTCTATGATTCTACATGGTTTGTTCCTTAACAGCATATTGGTAAAAAAATGATACTCAGGTTATTTTAATTTGATATTAGAGACCTTGGGACTCCCTGTCCATATTGAGGGATCTTAATAGGAAAAAAATATTGAGAAGGGCCCTGAAAATAGGAATAAATACAGCAATAGGCAAACTATGATTTCATTCCCTTCTAAAATTCAGTGGTAAAATAACCAGGTTTTGATGGCCTTATTTTTTTTCCTATTTGGAAATAAGGATGGGGATGGCACAGGCTCTAGGAAGCAAATCTGTAGTGCTGCCAATTTTGGATGACATTTGGGATGTCACTTTTTGATTCCCTTACTTAATAAATCAAAAGGAAATTCAGTCCCATGCTGTCCAATGACATACTTTTTCCATAACTGTACCTGCAACCTCCAAAATGTTTGGGTGAGTTTTTATCCCTGCTCAAGGAGAAAAGAGAGCAACCACAATTTAAAAACAGTGTGAAATAGCTCAGCATATCCAAACATTGCATTCTTTTGACATGACATATATTGAAAGAATGAATATTTGTCATAATAGTAGAATGCTGACATTAAATAGGATACTGAAAATTAGAAGAAAAACCTGTCAAGTAGTTTTGAAATAGATAGTATAGTCTGTCTTTCTGTGCTTAAAATCATGCAAGACTATATGTCAAATTTACTTATAGAACCTAGTTTTTATTTGTAATACTGTAGTGTACTTTATAAAAGATGTGGATAATATACTTAGCCTCAACATTATCATTCAACATAAGGGTTTTTTTCGCACTTTCACAAAAGCTATTGTTATAGTGATTAAATCTATAAATTTCTTTCAAGTATTTTATCAACTAAGAACATCATTTTGGGTTGTTACTCTTTCAGTGTAGACACTATTCCCCAAATAAAATACATGAATAATATTTCAAGTTTATTACTATGAATTATATAAATAGTGGAAATTACTATTTTTAACTGAATATTAAGAACTTATATATGAAATCTTTGGGATCTGATCTTGAATAGGTACAGGAACACCTGACTTAAAAATTATGTGATGGCGGGAACAAGATGATTAAAACATATGAGCCTCATATTGCCTCGTACTGTGTTGGCTGCTGGTATTTTTCTGAGCCCTGTTCAAAGCATTTTTACTAAGTGATCAAGAATGGTAGGCCTTCTCTGTTGCTCTATTTTAGTAGTCATTAAATTGCCTACAAAGAGACAGCCTTTTTTGCAATGTTATCTCCACCTGAGGAATCCCTTACCAACAGGATTCCCTTTAGATCATCGTTGTCAGTTTTGAGAAAGTTGTATGTAAACGTTTATTTTAAGTCTTCCAAATGTCATTTGGTTTCTCTACTTGTGTTTCAGCTTTGAAACTCATTTAAATACATTTTTAACTGCTGCAATTTCTTGAAGTTTAATTAATGCGTTAGTATACAGGATTCTGATTAAATTAGGCACTTTTATTCTTCTAACACACTTGTTCTAAAATTTGACCAAGGAATACTTTTGAAATAAATACATTTAAAATTGTAAAGCAATCTCCCTGATCTGTGTCTGTATTAACTTTTTGCAATCTTATATAAGTACTGTATAGATGAAATGGCATCATATGATTCTGAGGCATGCTTATGCAACTAACAGCATACTATCTTTTCTTTTAAGATGGTTTCCTCTCGAGTCCAAGCAAGGAAAACGAACTAAAGACAGAGGAGAGATAAAAGTCAACATTCAGTTTATGAGAAACAACATGACAGCAAGCATGTTTGACTTGTCAATTAAGGACAAAACCAAATCTCCTTTTGCCAAATTAAAGGACAAAATGAAGGGTCGTAAGACAGATGGGACATTTTTGGATACATCTTCTGCAATCATTCCAAGTACTCATACCCCAGAAACTAACAATATAACATCCCTCAATGAATTGCAGTTAAAATCAAAGCCAAAAAAACATTTTCTTTTGGGACCTCAGCGACTCTCTTTGGCTCACTCAATGTCTGATCTAACTGGACCTCAGAAAACTTCAGAAAACAGTAAATTGGGAACAATTGGCAACTCTTACCTCTTCAGACGTCAGCTTGAGTCTGTTGGTTCTGAGGATGAAAGTGGTAAGTACAGATTTCTTAAGAGGCAAACTCTATTTGAAAAGCCTTCTAGTAGAATTATTCCAAACCCCATATCTTTATGCTCTTATTCCCAAGAAAAATATAGTTGCTAAGAATTTGAGATACAGTGGAAGTCAAATGAAGAATAGACTGCTTCATCAATAATTTGTTTTAATAAGTATAATTTTTTCCAATTTTATTACTTATTACTATATTCAGTTTCATTTCACTGTAATTTGTTTTAAAAATAGATTTGGTGTATACAAAAGTCCAAAGTTCCAAGTTTCAAATGTTTTTATCTTGAAACAGACATTCTGCATCTTCCATGATTGAAATGAGAGTTTTGTTTCAAGCTTGAAATAAACCTTGACAGTTTTGAGTGTTTTGTGCTGTTCTGTATGCTGTGATGGGACATATTTTCTTGCAGTTGACTTTTCCCAGATGTTGCAGTCTAGGCACTACAGCAGGTGGGGCTGATTTATTGAGCTTTTTGGGGGAGTGTTGCAGAATGTGCATAGTCTTGAATCCAATGGACATTAAGATACATAGTTACATACAAAGATAAATCAAAATAGGGTAAGTATTTTCATTTAAAGCTGAAAATACTTGTCCTATTTTGATTTGTTATCTTTGTGTGCACTCTATGTTGTTGTGATCTGTACTTTAGAACACATTTCAATACAACTTTTCATGATTTCTAGGGTTTAGTTGTATTACTGGATGTACTTATGCTCTTTTGTTTTACTCTTACTCATGCAAGAATTAGGAGAAGCACTTTGTTCCTATAACATATAATTGCTTTTTCCTGGATTTGTGCAAAACTTGTATTTGATTTTGTTAATAATAGAAACAAAACATGGACTTGTGCTTAAACCTGATTTTAGTTGGTTCTTGTTTAAATTTTTTCTTCAGATACTAAAATAATTTCTATAGGAATTTTTTAATGTTTAAATTAAATTAAATTGTGGCTAATTTTGCAGCAGGTTGGATGGCAGATAGCAATCAACAAGAGTTAATATTTCAACTACTCTTATGGCCCTTGGAGGAAAACAAAGAGCAAGGCAGTTCTGCTGAATTCCCATTGCTTTCTTTGATTAAATCTTCTAAATAGTTTAAGTTTTATCATAGTGGAACATAGTAATCTCAGTTGGAATGTTTCTATTTTGACTGTTTTGTTCCAAGCTTGAAACAAAATCTGTTTTTCATACTATGTATATCCATATTATACACCATCCTTAAACTAGAAATTTTCTGATTGGATCACACATGTTATTAAAATACAAAAACAATAACAGTGGAAAAAATTGCAAAATTTTAAATATTTGAATCAGCTGGAAACATCTGGGTAAACAAAATATTATGTGCTAAGCCTATTAGCTAGTTAATATTGACTCTCCCCAGTGAAGTAATGATTACAATTTGTTCAGATCATTCTATATACCTGAATTTACAATGTTATTATAATAACATGTTTTATAGTATTCTGACATTTGTCCTCATACAGGAATTATTAAAGTATTCAAAATTAGAGGATAATGTAAGCTGCATTAATTTTGTTTTAACTGTAAATTAACTGCCTTGAAGTAGTTTTTGGGAGTAAAGGTGAGCTACAAACTGCCAAAATAAATGGCACTATTTTTCTCCACCCTATAATCATTATGGTCACTTGCTATATATAGAAAAACTTTTAATATAGTACTGCACTTTTGTTATGCTTAGAAGTTCTTCAGATGACTACAGTGAACATAACACAAGCATAATATTGTAGTGGGAGAATTTATTATATGGTCAAAGGCTTGTTGAAACTATTGGTCTTCACTTAGCCAAAGCTAATCATTTTTATAGTCTATATTTGTAGAATAATAGCTGTTGGAATAAACTTTTAATTTTAACTTATTGCAAATAGTCGTATAATATTTTATACATATATATGTATGTATGTATATATTCTATTTACACACTTGAGTCCAGTTGCATACTAATAACATTGTTTTCAGGAAATCTAAAATCTCCACACAGACGGACATTAAGTGCAGATACCACTAAAGTGAGTAAACTGGACAATACAGGTGATGACAGTGACTCAGCTTTTGTAGCTCAAAACGATCCTTTTACAAATGTGAGTGCTTCATTGCCTCAAAAGTTTGCTACATTGCCAAGACAGAAGAATCCATTTGAAGAAAACCCTTTATCGTGGGAACAAAATGTGGGCTTATTCTCGAAACCACCTGAAATAAAAAAAGAGAATAAGAAAGAGAAAAAGGAGAAGGTTAGTCTCTTTGAAAGAGTGACTGGAAAGAAAGAAGGCAAACGATCAGATAGACTTAGTAACGGAGGATCAGAAGGCTCTTCTGATTTGAAATCACCCAGTCCTTTTGCTGAAAGTCATCAGGGCAGCTTTGATTTTGATTCCACTAATCCCTTTACTACAAACTTCAAGCCAAAAAATATGCTGTTATCTAGGTAAGTTCCTTGGTTAGATGTTTTGAAGTTGATGTTTTTTATTATAATGTATTTCTTATCTTTGTACAAGGAGAACATTATTTAATAAATATTACAGTCTTGGATTGATACTTCAGTACTGTGAAGGAACTAGTCTAGGTGGGTATTGTGGAACAATTCTGTCTGTAACAAGCAGTTTTGCCATTTTATTATACAAAAGTCAGTGTACTCTTAAAATGCAGGATTACCTAACAAAGAATTAAGAACCCCTTGTGCTTTAAATGATCAAGCAAAGTTTCAGTGTATCCATTATTAAAAGGCTGAATATGTCTATGCAGCTGAACACAAGTATGTGTTTGGGAAACCCACCTACATATTCAAGGTTTTTTTTAAATGATTGAAATGCACTTACTTCCTTAGAAGACATCTCACTTTTGAAAGTGATTTTGAAGCATTGTACAACCTTTATAAACCAATGTGTCCTTTAGATACCTGGTAGATACCTGGCCAAATAGTATTGGACCTTATTTTTTTTCTTAAAGGGATTTTAAGTAGAGCTTAGAAATGCACCTAGAGCAATAAAATTGTCATATAATCTGTGCCTTATTTTGTTATCTCCATGGTAAAATTGGTATTTTTATCTGTAGTTAGTATACAGGTAGTCCTTGACTTGCAACCTTAATTGAACCCAACATTTCTGTAATTAATCGAGACAGGTTTGTCCATTTTTCAAGCTTTTTTGCCACAGTTGTTAAGGGAATCACTGTAATTTAAGTTAGTAGCACAATTGTTATGTGAACTTAGCTTCCTCATTGACTTTGTTTGTCAGCAGCTTGCAAAGGGCGATCACATGATTCCAGGATACTGCAACTGTTATAAATACATGCCAGTTGCCAAGCGTCCAAATTTTGATCACATGATCATAGAAATGCTGCAATGCTTGTAAGTGTGAAAAACAATTATAAGTTGTTGTGTTTTTGTGCTGTTAAATGGTTTCAACAAATGGTTGTAAGTCAAAGACTACCTATAATGAAATTTCCAGATTGACTTAAAATAAAGTTGCTTATCAGTTTGCAGAATAATATGTTATTTATATTGAAGTCAGTTTACTGCTATTGAGATTTTTTTTCCACATCTCCCTTAAAGAAAGTCTTTGTAAGAAGTAATAGCTTAGTTGACTTTTTGTACACATTGATATAGAATCTATAACTTAAATGACTAATTCTTTGAAAAACCTACATGAGGTCATATTGTCTGTTAACAACAATAGAGTCAATGTTTTGTAATCCAAATTACACTTTTCAAAATTTTCTCTTTTAAAGTTCCTTTATCACTTTCATTACAGTAGCCTAATGGCACGATTCATCATAGTAGCTGTCCAGGTGTTAATGTGTAGCTCATAGCAGTCCTGTGCACTGAATATACAGTATTTAAGAACAAATGTCAACTAAAATATTGGTTTTCCAGGATATAGATAACTCTGTGCGCAACATTTTTATAAAAAATGTTTGTTTTTATGCTACACTACAGTAGACTAATATACTAATGTGAAAATTTCTCAATTTACAGCACTTGACAGGTGTTAAAACAAAAGCATCTTTAATTTTAATGTGTTGTTAGGCCCTCTTTAGAGGGACTGTATAAGTTATTAACAAGGTCCTCTGAGACAGGAGACAGGTAATTAACAAGACCTAGAGAAAGAGAAATTTGGATAATTAACAAGCTCTTAGGCACTGGACACAGGGTAACAAATAGTTCAGTAGTTAAAGGCGACAGGTTGTTACTAGCATGATTGAATGCCAGGTTTGAGAATGTGAATAGATAGGTGTCTCAATGAAGTGTCTAATTAGATTATTATATTGGTCACATAGTCAACCAGATGTTTAGACTGGATTTCATATTTTTATCTAACAAATTCTTTCCAGGAACCTGGGATACAGATATTGTGATTTGATGATGTTAAATGTATTGTTAAATGTATTTTATCAATACTAATGGTATTCAGATGTTTTGGGATTGCACCCAAGGCACTTATTACTATTGGTACTATCATTGCTTTCTTTTGCTACAGTTGTTCCTTTTCTATTTGCAGGTCTTTGTATTTTGTGATTTTGTCCAGTTCTTTGTCTTCTATTTTCATTGTTGTTTAGAGAGGTTCCATCATTTCTACTTTGGTTCGTTTCCAATATTGCTTATAATTTCTAGCTATGCATTACAAGTAGTTGGAAGATTTTTCAGATCTATCTTTCTGCTTGGTAAAAGTTCTACTAAAGCATATCAGACAAATGTTTGTCCAGCCTCAGCTTGAAGATCTTTAGTGAAGGGGGACCTACCATTTAATGAGACAGTCTCTTCTGAAGGTTAATGGACCAAACCTTCCCTGATCAACTAAAATGATGTGAGACTTACTTAAAGGATATCATTGTCTATAGTGAAAGCTGAGAAAACCATTTAATGCATTGGAAAAAGTAGCAACAAGTCTCAAAAATCGAGTTTCACAGGAGATCCAACAAAATGTCATCTGGATTATAAAAAAATCAAATATTTAGGGTTTTTGGTAGTGAATGGAAGCCTAACAGATGAAGAGAACTCAATGAAACAATATATCTAAAAAGAACCCAATGAAACAACTGTTTGGAGCACCTGTTAGGTAATTTATACATATTCATGTATAAATATTGAAAATTCAAAAGCATTCACAAACTTTTAAGCCCACTGTATATTTTCTTTAAAAGGGATTTAATTTTATAATCATATCATTCATATAATGTTTATGATTTTCAGCTTTTTAAAAGTATATGATGGTGATGATAATGTTGATTATGGTGAAATATATTCTAAAAATGAGTAGTAATTGAAAGACCGTGAAAAAGGAATTAAATGGAGGAATAGCTAGTATAATTTTGAAAATATACGTTTTTTCCACTAGGGCAAAATCAAATCAGTAATTTTAGCATATTAAATATTGTTCAATGTCAATGTTCTGTATTATGGCAATACAAAAAAGTGGTTTGATTTGTATTTTGTACTCTGCATTGATAGCTTATGTTTTGAAATGTTCTTTTGCTACTTCAAACATTAAAAAAAATGTTTAGGAAAAATCAAATGTCTTAATTTCCATCTGCTTCCTTTATCTTTCTGCTTCCTTTTTGTCTCACAGTCTCAGTGACATTATTTTCTTCATCTGTGAATGTTCATTTTTCTGAACACTGATGGAATTTAATGTTAGGCATACTACTTTATATCAGGCATTAATTTATATCAGGCATTGATTTAATCTGTTCGTAATAAAACAAAGTTTCAAACTGTTAATATTGCCTACTTGGGATCTATTTTTCCATGTTGGCAGGGTATATTCCCTGCCACGTTTTGAAAATGTTATTCATGGTTTGATGTTTGTTATGGTAATTATTGTTTACAAAAGAACTTCACTGAAATGAACCACATAATTGCAGATGGAAACTTAAATTTAACAAAAGTTAATAATAAAGTGTCTTAATTTTAGTAGAATAGATTTGGAAAAGGCAATAATTTTAGTTATATTTATAAAATTTATTTAATATGTATAATATTTATATATTTTCCTTTTTCTCAAATTTCCATTTATTCCAGAATTGTAGCACACACAATGTTCCTGTTCACCCTGTTTTCTCGAATATTTATTTATTTATTTATTACGTTTCTGTATAAATTGTATCTTCAATATAATATGATTTTATTATGGTTTTTAAAATGGACACCATTTTATGATATTCGTTTAACTTAGTTTATCTTAGCAACATATCATCTTGATGTTATGTATAATAGTCTTTTTAAGGGAGGGGAAGAAACTTTGGGGGAACAGGCTCACATTTTTGAAGAGATTGAGGGTCACATTGGGCAGTTAAGAATATAAAAGGTAGATGAAGACAATTTACACATATGTCTGCTCTTGATTTTATAATAATTGGGGGAGGGGTTGGGAGAGGGGGAGAGAATCACTTTAACTATGTAAACTTATTTCAGGCTTGCATTAGAGTTTAGTGTTTTGAAGCCTGAAATGGGAGATTGCCTTTTAGCAAAAGGCAGAAAAGTGTGGTTGGGATAAACTCTAGGAACAACAACAAAAAGTGGGAAGATAGGAGTTTTGGACATCATGTTGCTTAGGGGAAAAAAGTTGGAATATATTTTGCAGATATGGGCAATCATAACTTCGCATATAAAATAATTGTAATATTTTTCTAATGTTTTGATTTTGGAAGCCTGATTATTTTGGGGTAATTTACTCGTATTCTTAAAATGTAAAGGCAAGCAACACTCACATAAAAACATACTGTTACTCTTGTGACCTGGTTTGTTTATAATATTGTTCACATAGGTTTGCTTCTGCTATAGCCATACTGTTTCTATGTTCCAAATCTCCAGAAGTACTTAGAAGAAAGTTAATTTCTATTTTCACTTCTGCCCGCTTGAGATACTGTAAACCCAGAGCAGACATCTCTGTTAACAGCCCAAGTATCTACAGCTCCTACAACAAAAATAGTACCCTAAGTTTATGCAAAAATTTAAAAAGTAATTATACAAATGGATGTTTCTTTAACAGATGTTTCTTTACTGCCAAAACATATCTTAAGACTGTTATATTTTGAGTCATTCTTGTGAATTTCCTTGTAATCATTTTGAGAGAATTAAAAATGATACAAGTTATGCTTTTTCTAGTTTCTAACAAATTATATTTTGTTATTTAGAATTAATAATGATTTGAATTCATGAAAATTAGAAATATCAACTCTCTACCTGCTAGGGATAAATGACTTTTTCCTTCATTCTTCATTTGGGGACAGAGCCAAATTGCAATATTGTTTCTTCAAAGGAGAAAACAGCAAGCCAGCTGTTTTAATCCATTGTTGAATCAGTACCTATGGGATCATTGCACTGATAACCTTAGGCTTATAAAGAGATTTTATTCTACTTTCTTTGGACTTTTTCTTCCTGTCTGATAATACCTGAGCAAATTTCTTCTGGAAGGAAAACTAAAATCCTGATCTCCATCCTAACTATATTTTTGCTACATGGACACAAAGCCCCAAAGGAGCAACCATTAGTTTTGGTTTTTTTTTTTTAAAGACAGCTACCCCTTTCATTGAAAACCTGGTATAAACTTCAGCCAATTTTCACATAGCATTTATTCTAGATAAAGAAGGGCCTATAGGAATCAATGTGCTTTAGTGTCATTAAAGTTGGAATAGGGTCAGCCAACTCTCAACTTACCCACTCTTAGTATATGTGTTTACATTAATATACATTTTAAAATGCTACATCCAAATTGGGGAGGGGGGGGGCTTGATTAAAAATTTGGTCTATATGGAGCAACAAAAATTTTCCTAGAATGCAAAAATAGTATTGTAATATATTTTTTTTAAATTTCAACATAAGTACAATTTACAAATATAATAAATAAAAAAAATATGTATAGTATTATTTTATTCTATAGGGACTACTCAGAGGGTTGAAAAAAGTCATTTCTGACAGGTCTTCGCACTTTTGACTGGTCCTCACACTTATGACCATCCTCACATTTATGCCGGTGCAGCATTCTTAACAACCATGTCACTCATTTCATAACTGCTTCTCTTCACCATGGTGACAAGATAGGCAAAAACGTAAAATGTGAGGACAGTCATAAGTTCGAGGACTGGTCAAAAGTGAGAGGACCAGTCAAAAATAACTTTTTCAGCCCTCTGAGTAGTCCATGTGCACAAAAGGACTACCCAGAGGGCTGAAAAAAGTGATTTCTGACAGGTCCTCGCACTTTTGACCGGTCTTCGCACTTATGACTGGTCATCATTTATGCCCATTGTAGCATTCTTAAAAACGGTGTCACTCATTTCACAACTGCTTCTCTTCACCATGGTGACAAGATAGGGCAAAAACGTAAAATGTGAGGACAGTTGTAAGTTCGAGGACTGGTCAAAAGTGCAATGACCAGTCAAAAATAACTTTTTCAGCCCTCTGAGTAGTCCATGTGCATAAAAGGATACAGCAATAGAGAGGGATGAAGGAAGGGTAGGGAAATTAGAGTAGGAGTGAGGTTAAGAGAGTGAGGAAGAGAGAAGGAGAAGAAGAAAGATAGAGGAAGTAGGGAGGAGAAGAAAAGGGGGGGAGAGAAAGTAAGAAGGAAAGAAAAGAGAGAGGTGGTAGGTTTGAGGAGAAAAATTGCTGTACAATAAAAAAGATGAAAGGGAAGAAAACCAACCCCAAACAAATATAAAGATATTAAGATAAAGAATGAATTGTTAAACTTTAAAGAATAAAAGAGAACAAATATGAATAAATAGCAATAATTAGAAACACACATACAAACATACAGTGTATTTTCTTTGAACAGAGTATTTGGCCGGTTCACAAATTTAAACAGTGTTTAGTCATTTCACTTAAATTTACAATTTCTATATTTCCTTTTTTCCATATTTATTCCTCATCTATTTTTTTAAAAAACTAATATTACCCTTCATCCTCATCTCTAATCTTAATCAAATTCAATTTTTCACTTCTATTCTATATTATACACCTTCCCATTGTCATCTATTTTTATATCCATCCTCACATTGGTTAATTATGTAATATTACAGTTATTTAATACAAATTCAACATTTTAATATAAATCAATTAGTTATATAACTATCTTTTTTGTATATTAATCAATATGAACATGAATATTCCAATTATTTCCATGCAATCCAATTTCTTACAAATCAATTAATTATATTTACCAATAATAATAAACCAAATAATTTCGTCCATATATTCTTCCAAACCACAACTTAACCATTTCTGCTTTCAACACAATATACAATTAATAGTATCTCAATTATTACAATTCCCTGGTTAAATAGAGCCTTTTTTTCTTTTTTCTTTTAAAATCTTGAACTCTTCTCTTTTGCCATTTGCCATAAATTTCCCTTTGTTTGCACCTACCTTTTTTGATGAGGAAAAAGAAAAGAAATCTGCCTTTCCAACGTTGCAAGTAAACAGCAAAGCCAACAACCTGCTTTAGTTTCGGTTTCGTTTTCAGCTTGAATTGCACAAAGAGAAAAAAAATGTGCTCCAGCAGCACTCTTTGCAGCTAGCAAAAGGCTCCTGCCCAAAACAGCTGAGAGCAAATCAGCTAAGAGTCAGGAAGCTGTTCAAATCAACTTATGGTAATTAACCTGTACTGAAGCTGAAAGGGGCTGTTTTTCCTATTTTGGCAGACACAGGACTACTCATTTGTTTTTTTTTAACACTGATCAGCTGTAGGGCGGCCCTTTGAAGCCCCCCCCAGCAAGAATTTAAACAGTTTTTTTTCCCTCTAGCCATCAGCTGGGACTCAGGAGGCAGCAAGAGATTGGGAGTGGGCGGGGTAAGCAAACCCCGTTCTCCCGCCATTCCCTAGCTTGTCCTGCAAAAAATCGGGACATTTTTAAAATGACGCGGGACGCGGGACAAATTGTTGAAAATCGGGACTGTCCCGCCAAAAGTGGGATGTCTGGTCACCTTATCTATGATGTATAGTATTTGCATATAATGTATATATAGTTTATGCTTCTTACTATGACTTTATAGTAAAGAAGAGTCTGTTTATTTTGTAACCGGAATAGTAGCACATTATTACCATGCATGGTCATTTTTCTGAGCTCAAATATGGTATGATAATGTCTTGTAAGGGTTTGAACTCCATTATTCATATAGCTCTTGAAGACATCCACATTTTCTGGACTTTCTGTTTGCTATGCATGTTAAATATTAACACATGTTATCTTTTCAAAAGATAGTGCTCTTTAGAAAAAAAATGTTTGATTTTCAAAAATCTGGGGCAAGGATGATATATGGAAAAAAAGAGCAACCATTATGTTGAGATCACATGCTTCTAAATATTTGTTATATAATATATATTTTTATTACTTCCATAGTCTTAATGTGAATTCTGAAAACTCTGAAGAATTTCAAAAAACAGTGGTAAGTAACTACTTGATTGATGTGCCATTTGATATTGAGAAAGGATATCCGATGTTTAAAGCTTTGTTGTTTAAAACTTTGGGTTTTTTTTACTGACTGATTGAACTCTAATTTAATAGTACAAATGGCAGATTTTCTTTCCTGAATTAATCCAGAACTTTATCTAGTCCAATATGTTTATTTCCTTCAATTCAGAAACAAGTTGTCTTTTCTTGTAGATTATTTTGACGTGAGATATATTAGATGTGGTTAGTAATTTAAAGGTATAAATACCGTATTTTTCAGAGTATAAGACGCACCTTTTTCCCCCCAAAAAGAGGGTAAAAATCTGGGCTCATTTTATACTCCAAATATAGCCCCACCAGCTTCTCAAACGGAGGTTTGAGAGGTTGAAAAAAGCATCAGAAAAGAAGCTTCAGAAAAGAAGCCCCCAAGCAGAGCTTCAGAGGCTTTTTTTCTGAAGCTCTGAGGCTTTCAGAGGCAGGAAAAAAAGTTTTTCCTGAAACAGAGTTTCAGAAGTTTCAAAGGCAGAAAAAAAAACAAGGCACAGAGCTCACAACCAAGGAACCTGTTGCTAAACTTCACCTCTGGGAATAGCTGATTGGGGGTATTCTGGAAGGGCAATCCACCTACCAATCAGTTTTTTTCTTATTTTCCTCTCCAAAAACTAAGGTGCATCTTATACTCTGAAAAATACGGTAGCCTGTTCTTTATGAACCTGTGGCAAGTGGTTTCATGAATCAAACCACATATTAAAAGCAGAATAATGCAGTCTAATTTCATACCTGATATGCTTAAGAAGGGATGCATGCCTACTTATCTGTTTTCTTAATGTTTTTAAGTACGCAAGGAATAACAATTGACTTAAACTTCCTAACATAAAAAGGATGAATTTGTACCGGTATAAATATAGACTGTTTCTCACACTGCTTGAATACGTAAGCGGGTGATATGACTGACCTGCACAGAGAGAGTGATTTTCTCTTATATTTAAGATGGGCAACCTTTTAGTAGTTTGAGGCAGCACTTTTTTCTAGAAGCAAAGGCTATAGTGGATGGAACAGTGATGGACAATAGAAACAACCAAATACCACATTTGGTTGAGGTAGGGTTTATCACTTTCCCTTTTTGTTTTGGGGAGAGTTTAACTTTTAAAAGATTGTTTTTATACTTTTTAAAATAATCTCCTGCCTTAAAATGGGAATAAATTGTTTTATCAGTTTTAAGTGTTTGCAGTATCTGTTATGGCAGTTATGGCATCTACAAAAAAAATGCTGAAGGGTCATAGCTGCCTATCCTTACTCTATGTTAAAGAAAAATTAATTATCTAACTTTATTTATGTTGCTGGATATTTCTCCCCAGTTTCTTGCTTTCTAATCTGAAGAGATTAACCTCCCTCGGCCTCTATTTATATTGAATGGAGTCATACATTCTCAACTATATTACCTGTTGTTTTTCACCTTGGTTATATATTTTTAATTGGGTGACTAGATACAGAATAATACTTCTTCACACAAGCTTGTCAGTTGGATGGAAATATGAACTTTTATTCATTGAATTCATTGGAATATATATTTTAAGAAGGAAATATATTAGAAGGTAACAGAAATAGTGGAAGATGACAATGCATGAGCACTTTTGAACCTAAATTCCCTAATCCCTTTTCATCCTTTTGCTTTTTGTTTATTCGAAGATAATATACTCAATTATTATTCGCTAAATCCAAGTCCTATGGGTCTTTTTAAGTGGTTTAGGAAAGTTAATCCAAATGTGAATTCTAGATTGATTAATAAATATTACAAGATGATAATCAAGAAACATTTATTTATTTATTAAAAATAAACTCAATCATAAAAAATCCCCAGTAGAGTACAAAGTGCAACAGCGACAAACCAGAATGAAAAAAGAAAATGTAATTTAGAATTACTGGGAAAAAAATTGCAGGTAGTACTCACTTTGCAACCCAACTGAGACTGGAATTTCCCTCTCTAAGTGATGTGGTAATTAGGCAAAACAGCATTAGTGACAACAGTTTTGGTAGTCCCTGTTGCTGTCACTAAGCCAGGACTGTGCTGTCGTTAGGCAAGGCTTTCACACTTCTCCTACCCCGCTAGCACACTTCTGCTTCAACTCATCCCTTCTGTCTCCCCAAAATTTCTACTCTTTTGACCACACTGCACTCTGCACTCCCATTGCCCTTGATAACCTGGGCATTTGCATCTTATCAGCAATGGGAGAAAGAAGATGACAAGACTTACTGAAGTCCGAGATTAGGTGAGGAGATAGATGGCTAAGAAAGTTGAAACACGCCTTGTATTTGTAAACGTAGGCAGGTTGCCAAGTGTCTGCATAATAAATGTTATTATTTACCCAATATTTCAAAGCTTTTTATGTCTGTGCTTCTATATTATTATTCAGAACAATATAACAAATTTCTAAAAAAAAACTATTTTACTTTTGAAGTCCAAATTATGGGAATACAATGTCTAGAAGGCACTTTTCAGGAAATTTAAAACATAATTATTGTAAGAATTCAAAGATCGCAACTTAACTATTAAATATTAAACTTAACAAATAAGTTTGAAGTAATTTAGATAGTGTTCTTTCGATGACTTACATTGTAGTTTTCCTCTGGGAAAATGGTATTTTATATATTTGGTTTTTTTAGTTAGTGCCATCACCTGTGATTGAACGAGAGTTAGCCCATTGAAAAGAAAGCCCAATTAAAAAGCCAAAAGGAGAATGGAAAAGTAAAATAAGAGATGTGAAAGTGGTTTCAATTATATTCCCAAAACAAAACTCCTCATTAGAATAAACAAATGATCAAAGAATGCCAAGTTCAAATGTTATCTTTGCTTTTTCCAGCAGCAGCTATCAATTTGTACCCAAGTAACACTTGATTATCAGGCTTTCTCTACACGCTTGCTAGCTTGAAACTTTTATTCTTTATTGAATTTGATATCAGTATTGTTGGGAAATGGCATAGAATATTTATTTTTAGTTAATTTGTCTTCATTTATTGAACATGTGTTTCCATTTAAGATAGTAAAATCATGCAGATCTCAATCACTACATTAGTTGAGTAGACATAGTTGTTTTACTTGCAACTATGCATATGTTTTGATCTAAATGATCAGAAATGAACAAAATTTAATATATTCAACCATCTGTGGTATATAATTAAAATGGTATCTCTTCTGCCAACTGTTACAAAGTTGGAAACAGGAAAAAAAATTATCTGAAATATGAACATATTTTTTTTAAGTCCGGATGAATATATACATACAGAATTATTGCTTATATAATTCAGAGAGACAAAAAGTATGGATCACCATTTCTTTTAGATTTTGGAAGCTATGTTTATGATACTGTAAACTACTCCCAGTCATAAGTATTTATAAAGTTGCAGGAAATATACACGCTATTTTGAGATGATTTCTAAAAGCAGATGAGATATAAGCATAAGTAAAGCACTCTCTTTATTTTCTATTAATGATTGATCAGGAGCTCAAAAAAATTAACACTTGACTGATTTGCAGCATTTATATTGCCTCCCTCACTCACCCATTCTAGTTAGCTTTATTTCAAATTTCCACCTGCATATTTTAATGATATGTAGAATAGCCAAACTAAATAGAAGTAATTTAAATAAAAGAGATTGAAACTGAATTATTGTACATTTGATGTAGTTTAGATCCCTAAATCACAAATGATTTTGGTGTTATTTTTTATTATTGTATTGAGATATAAACAAAAAGCTTCCCATTTGTTACCAAAGTTGAAAATCTGATTTAATGGCTATATGATAAGTAGATAAATATCTCACATTCATAACAGAAATTCTGGTTTTTACTAGTAGACAAGTTGAGGAATTTGCTTTTATGCTGATAGCATAAAACTTTTTTATTTGTAGATAACAAATAAGAAAAATTACAATTTCATTTGAGAAGCAGTGTATAATCATCTGTCTTTGCTGTAATGTTTTAGAATGGAATGGAATGGAATGGAATGGAATGGAATGGAATGGAATGGAATGGAATGGAATGGAATGGAATAGAATAGAATAGAATAGAATAGAATAGAATAGAATAGAATAGAATAGAATAGAATAGAATAGAATAGAATAGAATAGAAT
>WNWU01000032.1:1948987-2030414 GCA_012654045.1 Ptyas mucosa
ATAGAATAGAATAGAATAGAATAGAATAGAATAGAATAGAATAGAATTCTTTATTGGCCAAGTGTGATTGGACACACAAGGAATTTGTCTTTTGTGCATATGCTTTCAGTGTACATAAAAAGAAAAGATATATTCGTCAAGAATCATAAGGTACAACACTTAATGATAGTCATAGTTTAATAAATTGCTTCTTTATTCAAATTTGATTATATTGATACAATGGAGCTTAATTTTGAATTGATACATGGTATGCAAATGCATATGCACAGTAAATGAAGTACCGTAATCTATGCATAATCAATAGTTATTTATTTATTTATTCATTAATCAAATTGATATATCCTTTCAAGAAGTTTCTCTGGGCAGAATATAATAATTGAATATAAACAACACACATAAAATAATCATAACAATATACAAATTAGTATTAAAATTAAAAACTTACACAAGCATCTCTTTTATTCTTCCATTTAAAGAAAAAATCTGTATATGACCACCCATATAAGACAAATTTCAGATATTCTATTTTTTACTAAGTGTTGAATTGCAATATTGACAGTTTATCGCTATTCTTAAATTTAGATATTACAGTCACTTTGGTCAATCTGGAAGAGAAACATATATAGTCACAGAGTCATTCGTACCACTAAAATATGAATCTTGCAAATATTCTGATTTTTCTATTAAAACTCTGGTAGGACTAAAATGTACAGCACTTAGACAAACAATGCTTTAGAAGTACCATAAATCTTTATACCTTTAAGATTCAGTTCTGAAAGAAAGGCAGTTCAAACTTCAATTTTTAGGTATGTCTTGAATAAACAATTTCATTCCCTTCGTTACTAGGATAGGCAAAGGTTAGTATATAAAATTGTACAGGTAAGGTATAGAAAATGGAGCAAGGGAGAATTTGCATATTCTTTCATTAGGTTACAGAATTAGAACATGTTGACAGATTATATTGAGTTATAGAACAGATCTTAAGATGGTTTGGTCAGAGATGTTTCCTTTTTTTCATACTGCATGGAAATTTTCCAGTCATATTCATTCATCAGGTAGCAGTCTAAATGCTTCAGATACATATCTGGAATCTTGTAAATGTTCTGCCTGTTTTGTATATTAGAAAGTAATTGTGCACATCTAAATGTTTCACTTACTTTTAAATGCCATTTTAAATCTATACCTATATGCCTGTATCTGTCTTATTAGTGTGAATAGTTTCAAAAAGGCAGAAGAATTCATTGATTCGATGAATTCAACATTAGTTGATAATTTGAATGTATTAATTGTCATCTAGATAAATAAGAGAGACCATTTTTATAGCAACTTACCTGCATATATGAGGTATGAATTTCATTCATTCAGTTTCAGATTATTGGATGATAGTGTGGTTTCTGCAGATGTGAATTAGCCCTAACTTGCTGTTTAAATATAGAAAGTGATAGAAACGAGCAAATCTTAAAATAGAGCCTGAATTCATTAAAAAGAAGCATGTAGCATTGTCTCACTGTTGGGAAGCAACCAAGAAATGTTTTTGAGTCATGTCTATTATCCATTTTAATCATATTGGGTTCTTTTCAAATATAGACTAGTTGCCTTGCATCATCATCTGCCAGGAAAGTGGGAAATAGTCCAGAGAAATGTTCACTTAATAACACTGCACTGTGGATCCCAGATGGAGGCCTCTTTCACTTAGATCTCAATTACAATCTGCTCCTGCTTTTGGTGCAGACCAACAGTGAGAGATGGGAAAAAATGATGTTCTGTAAATTCCTTAGTATTTGTATTTTCTTGCAACTTTCTTATTGAAGTTCTGCCAGAATTAATCAGCTGAACCATTCTGAGAGTTGCAGGATTTACCCAGAATTCTCTGGGTTGTTTTATTTATTTATTTGTTGCTTTTGTGTGAGTATTTGTGTCCCAATTTTCAGTTTTCAGTTAATTAGCTATTCACATATAACAAAAGAAAGAGAGAGAGGCCCTGTCATCAGGTTTACAAACTAAAAAAAAAAAAAGCAAGATATACAAGCAAAGGGAGTGGATGAGATTAGTTCCTTAGGCCAGAACAAAGTGATAAACTATACCCAGGATTTGTGATCAGCTGGGCAAGCCTAATCTTCATTCCTCTAATTCTTTCTTAAATGGCAATTAATTGTTCCTGTTTCTTTCACTTTTCCCCTTTTCAGGCTCAAGTCTACAAGTTGTTGCAGCTAAGGGCTTCTATCTACATAGAAAGATAAAGCTGTTCTTTTCCTGGCTTATGAATATAGTTATCCGGATCGTTCCAGTACTTCATAGTCATAATAGTTGCCCTAGATCCATGATGGCGAACCTATGGCACGGGTGCCACAGGTGGCATGCGGAGCCATATTGGTGGGCACGCAAGTGTTGCCCTAGCTTGGCTCCAGAGCGCATGCGTGCACTGACCAACTGATTTTCAGGCCTTCCGGTCCCACCCGAAGTCAGGAAACTGGCTGTTTCTGGCCTCCGGAAGGCCTCCGGGGGAATGGGGAAGGCTGTTTTTGCCCTCCCCAGGCTCCTAGAAAGCCTCTGGAGCCTGGGGAGGGGGAAAAACGGGCCTACTGGGCCCACCGTGCCATCGCGTGCCAAAAGCAGGGGGAAGTGTGGGGGGGATCACATGCGCATGCGTGGGAGGGTGGGACGCATTGAATTATGGATGTGGCACCCGCACCCATGACTTCCCCGCGACCCCCACTTTTGGCACGTAATGGCAAAAAGGTTAGCTATCACTGCCCTAGATCCTTAATTGATAGCAGAAAGTACAGTATGTTCCTTTTGTTTGTTTTCTTATATCAAGGCTAATTTTTTCCATACTATTGACCAATTGTACAATGGATATATAAATACAAATCAGAACTTGATTTAAACAGATTTTTTTTTTTGGAATAGCAAGTTTGATAGAAACAATACAAATATACCAAATCTTATAATTCTTGATGTCCAGTGGCTGATTTGAGAAAATGTGTGAATAATTCTGAAATTGTATGGTTAAAATTGGCTCTGATGTAGAAATATTACCTGCAGCTTCCACATGATAGTAGTATAAGTACCCTTAGTTTTTACCAATCCATATGACATGCAGGACACATTTACTAAATGCTCTCTGCATTTCTTTAGAAATGGAGTTCTCAATATTCATTAATTCATGAAATTTGTGACCACTGTACATCACCTTATACAGTGCTATATAGGATGTGCTATGATAATAGAGTTAGAGCAATGCTGAAATTACATGAAGTGATATGGAGAAACTGCGTTAAATACAAGTAATCCTTAAATTATTACCATATGTTTAACAACTCATGAATGAAGACCAACCCAGATTGAATCCTGTTTAACAACTGTTCAAACTTATGACAGCACTGGAAAATGACTGGCCCTCGCACTTAAGAACATTGCAGTATTCCCACAGTCATGTGAACAAAATTTGGCCACTGGGCAATTGCATGGGTTTATGATGTTTGCAGACTCCTGAGGTCACATGATCACCATTTGAGATTTCCTTAATGGCTGCCGACAGGCAAAACCAAAGTGGAAGCCACATTTGCTTATAAACTGTATAAAAATGGTAATAAAATTGAGTGTGAATCACTTAAGGACCACATCACTTAATGACAGAGGTTCCCGTCCCAACTGAGCTTGTGAGAATTACCTGTAAGCTGTTTGTTACAATATTTAAAAACTTGTTATATCTTCAAGACAGAAATGGGTCTTGATGTATTTGCAGTATTTATGCAGAGGTGTTTGTTATAAGTGCATTTCTATGCTCTTTATTTAAACATGCTTTTATAATGCATACGGTATTATGAATTATATGGAAAAACTTTTGTGAGGCCTCTGATTCACATTTTTCTATTAAGATAATGCTTCTAGGTCTGTCATCTTAAAGAAATATCTTTATTCTAGGATGGAAATCCTTTTGATGCTTCAACAGGATATCGTAATCTTACATATGAAGAGGTCTTACAAGAGTTGATGAAACACAAAGAACAACTGAAGAAAAAAGATACCCACATTCGTGAACTTGAGGATTATATTGACAATCTTTTAGTACGAGTAATGGAAGAAACTCCAAGTATTCTACGAGTGCCATATGAACCTTCTCGGCGAGCTGGCAAATTTTCAAAAACCTAAGCTAATGCCAACACTCCTTGGTATTAATTAAGAAGATGGATCACTTAGTCCAGTGTTTTGATATTGTAAATTTCATATTCATGCATTTGACTCCAAATTTAAGTTAGTATTAGTTCTTGAATCTGTATATAAACTCCAGGTTTTATAAGGTGAAATGTAAACTCCTTTTGCTGCAAAACATTCCTTTACCTTGAACATGTACATCCAGGTATGCTTTATTTTGAAAATATTATGGTTAGTTTGAATAATACTGTACAATAGTCATCTAATATACATACTTGAATATTTATTTTGCACTTCAATCAAACACTTTGGAGTTTTGCAGCATGCAGCTCTTAATATGAAGGAAAATGTGATGTACTTTAGGAATCACTACTAAATGAGGCGATAATAGATTTTTGCCTAAGGAGATGGACAGTATTGATCCTTAATGTAGAGCTTGAAACAATTACATTTGTGCTCTTGAAGAAATGTGAGCTTTTCAAATGGCAAATTCCATAATCTATATGGATGGACCAGAGCTTAATATACAAAGGTACAGCATGCCATTGGTTTAAGCATACATATGCATATTTAAAAAGAGGGAAATAAAGCAGAAGAAACTAGTGGATAATACCTCATTTGTTTAGACTATAAGAAGTATGGGGAGAAAAGCTGACAGGAACATAACATTCTAAATATTAATAAGTCATTGTCAGCCAACCTATACATGTGTGTTTAGGGGTTTGTCTGTATACACATACACATATACATAAGCATATGCATAATTTGGGTTCTGTAATATTTGAGACAACAAATTGAGATTAACTTGTTTGTTTTCTCCAATATAGGAAATTATTTTTTAAAATAGATTGCAATTATTTCAGTACTGTATTCTGTGTCAGAGTCAAATATTGTCCTCTATTAAAATACGATGGATATATTTGACTGAGCATGTCTCCGATTAAATAAATGTATGTGCATTGTTGTGCAACTATTTCAAAGTGGTAAATGCAATTCTAATGGAAAATATTGCCATACAGAAAATATTGTTTACTATATTGTAATCAAAAAGTTATTCCTTTATTTTATAAAAATTCAGGCAGAATGATTGCTAGTATGAAGTGCAAATAGGCTTAGACATAAGGAGGATGCAGTGTTGGGAAGAATGAAATGATGTTTTTGTTCAATTTTCTTCTTGATTGTGTAATGAACATTTTTTTCATACACAAACATATTAAGAAGAATGGAAAATATTTTCCCTTTTTCAGAGTAATAATAATTTCAATTCAGAAAGTTTTGTTTTTGACTATGTATTACGGATTAAAACCATTTTGTAACTAAAATAGGTTAGCGTATTATCAGAAGGAGCAAGTATTCCTTGTATTTTTAAAATTTCCTACCCACATTAAGCAACATATTGTGCCATGAACAGAGATCCCATTTGGATTATTAGACTTTGGTTTATTTTTCGATACAGTTTGGAATAAATAAGTAAAACTTATTAAGTGGAGATAGTTTGCATACATTTTTCCTCTATAATTCAAATAAAGTACAACTCCTAAAATATGCTTTATTTGTTAATGTTAACTTGTGCATTTAAAATAGGTACTTATTTTCATAGTTTGTATAGAATATATTTTAAAAATCAGTTGGTGATTGAAAGCTTACAGATGTTGCATAGTAACACATTTAATGACTTCCACTTATATTATTTAAATTTTTGGACCAATGACGTTTAATCTGAGATTCCACTATATTAAATTCATTAGGTCCTTCCTACATGTGTTCTTCAAATATACCAAATGAATGTAAAACACTTTATATGTTGGAATTTTTAATATTTAACTTTTAAAAACCTAAGTTTTCAAATTAACTTGGTTAATCTTAATGGGAAAGACCAACAGATGAGTGTAAAGTGTTTAATTCTTAGAATTAAAATAAAGTTTTATGAAGGGTTTTGTTTTTTGTTTTGCTTAAATTCTCTATTCCTTTTAATTTCTGCTTGATGCAAAAGTGAATTAAAGGATACTTTAAATTTACAATAGTTAATTATAAAAATCACAAAAGGCAGGTATATTAAAAGGCATCATAAAATATATTCAATGCAATGTATATAAATAGCAACTCTATACTTTATATATGAAATGGCTTATATATTTATTAATATAATTTAAATACTGCTTTGTGATCAACTTCTTAAATATCAGTTTCTTTAGGTACATAATAATTGAAACTTCAAAAGAGGTACAAGGCTTCCTTTTATAAATGTTTTACAGAAACAAACACAAAGTACCATCTATAATATAAATTAGCAGGGACTGCCTTCAAAAGCATAATTGCTGCATCTATGTTTCTTTAACAGTATAGAAGACAATTTTGCTTTAAATACGATGTTGGTGAAATCACAGCCAGTATTAATGTGTTTTCAGAGCTTATTATTTTCTGGAAAGCATTATAATTCATTAATTTATTTAAAATAGAATGCTGCCTCCAAGAATGTTCCGTACAAAATAAATTCTGAAGCATTGTTTAAAATCAAATTACATCTATTGAAATTACCTGATGGGTAATATTGGGAAAGCATATGTTTCACACACTCTTGTGATACCTTGCATGAACATTAATTTGAGCTTAATTACCATTTTTCTTTGAATATAGAATTATCTATATAGAAGTAAGATGACTAATCTATTGTTGTTCGCTTAAATCAAGGGCTATTTGTAATGGTCCAGCTATGAAAACATTGTCTGTATTGCTTTTTTAATTGGCGTAATAATCTCTGTTAAGCATTTTAACGATTTCTTCCCTTCTGCCTCCATTAAACCTTTTGCTCAGATTCTTAAAAGAAATCAAATGTATATCCTAAAGTTATTGCTGCACTGAATATTATTAACAATGTAAAATGGCTATCTATCCAAAGGCCTGTGCACAAGTTGTGCATTTGTAGAATGTTAGGAATGCAAATATATGTATTTGAAAACATGTTTTAAATATGGTAATTTCCTTACGATTTCCAAGCAACTGAAGAAAGGCCACAGCATTGATAGGAAGAAAAAGGCAGTATTAGTTCCATTAACCTATTTCTAAACATGAGATATCTTCTGGATATCCCTTTTTATGAATGTCCAATATAGTTCTACATTTAATTACTGTTATTAAAAGTTTTTAGTATGCAACTGCTATAGCACTTTATCTTTTTTTAAATTTTAAATTTTTAAATTTTTAAAATAATTTTACAACTGTAACACTATCATACCCTAAAAGATTGTTAGCCCAACTAAATCTTCTAAACCAAGTATCAAAAGAATCTCAAGTACGTATATTTCAGTTTATCATGAATGATGTTTCCAATTCATTCAGCATGAATGATTCCAGTTTTTATGTATTAGTGTGATAAAATGCATAAGCCTGTATAGCCATATATTAAATCCTCAAACAGGTCTTGCACAAGAAAAGTTCAGCTATTGAACGACGATTTTTCTCCACAAAATGGAAAGTCATGATGTAAGTTGAGCCAATGTGTGTAGAATGTGAAAATGCATGAACCATCAGTTTTGTTGCATTTGTAGTCTTCAACACTTTTTAAAAATCAAAATTGTAATCCTAAATTTTAGATTTTGTCCCAGTGGTTGCTGCATGTTAAGCACTAATAAAATGCCACTGTGTACTCGGTCACTTGTGTCGTCATCATTTTAATGTATTCAGTATATGCTACATTTTACTCTGCCATAGCAAATTAATAGATAAAATGTATTCCATTAAATAAGATTTAAAAATTCCAATTAATTGGTCAGTGCCTGGTAAACCCTTGCAAGAGGGGAAAAGCCGGGTACTAAACTCAATGGTTCTTTTTTCTGAAGGTGGAACCTAGTTGGCACCATGATTGACACACACACACACAAACACAGCAAATTTGCCAGAAATGATGCCTGTAATCTCAGTAGAAAAAGGCAAAAACCAGAACTGAGTAAACATGGTTATATGCTCACATTAGCTGATAAGAATGGCAAAATGAGTTCACTGTTATTGTATCAGTTACTTATCCTGCAGTCTTGTTTAGGTTTAGAACTCCCTTTTGGAGAGGAGTCATCTCAGTTGGATGCTAAAATCAGTTTGCCTAATACTTTGCTGACAGAGAAGTGCTACAATCTTGACTCATCAGAATTTGGGGCGTGACTAAGGCACTGTCCTCCCATATTATGATTCTCTTTGTATGGGGGAACTCCAAGGAATTTGAGGGGGCGAGGTCTTCTGCCATATATAAATACTTTGGATCCCTGTCTTTTGTGAGGAGTAAATGGACAAGTGACCACTTGGACCCATGAGATTGATAATCCCTCTCTCTGTGAAGGGAGTTGCCTATAGTCAAAAGTAGATTGTGGTATATTCTCTGAAAATGCCATCTCTGGATCCTTTGCTCCTAAATTGCTATTGGCCAGTTTCCAAACTTCTCCTTTGGAGATCTGGATGGAATTGATATAACCTCTCCTGGTTCTCTTAGATCTCTTGTGGTTTTTTGATAGCATTGACCATAGTAATTTAGTAATTTATCTTTGGATATCAGGAAGATGAAACACTGCTTTACAGTGGCTCTTCTCTTTCCTAAGATGATCTGCAATTATGGGGAAGGAATGGTCAACCCAGTGGCCTCTGATATATTGGATATCTGTGGAGAGTAAGAAGTTGATTTTGACAGGGGTAAGATCGGATAGAGGCAACAAGCAAATAAACATTGCAGAAGCCCATGGCAGGGGGAGAGTGGACTGGCAAAAGTATCCCAAATTCACATGAAGATAGAAGGACAAGCACATTCTGACTTGCAAAATTCTGTTACAATAGCAAATCTTAATAAAACTTTAAAATAGTTTTAGAAACACCTGGTATCTGTTTCTTGGTATAGTCTACCTTTAGGGTTATTTCAGGGCTTCTCATCCCATGCATTTAACATCTACATCAAACCACTGGGGAAGGTCCAATAGTTTGAGCTATGTTGTTATCAGTATGCTAATGATATCCAGATATGTATCAGTTTCCTGGGCAGTAGAAATATTCTGTTGATGTTCTTTTCCACTCTATGGAAGCTGTGGCAGTCTGGAGTGGACAGAACAGGATGAAGAAAAATCCAAGCAAGGTACACTTGCTGTTCTCCCAACAATCACAGCCAGGTGAACAAATCTTTCTCAACCTAAGACATCTAGATGTTTTACAAAGTGGGACTTGGTTCTCTGAAGACTAATTTGAATATACGTGCTTCTAATTATCGCTAAGACAGTTCACCCTGAGCATTGGGCTGGCTGATCCTTCAGTGACCACCTTTATAGAAGAGATATTTACCATCACTGCTTATGTGATCAATTGTACAATATATTTCTTTGTAAGGCCTGACTGCCCCTTATAGGCTTCAGAAAATGCAAGTTTTATATTATCCAGTCAGAATTGTAAGCATGTTACAAATTATGCTTTTAGCTATAGAGTGCTAAATGCAGCAGTCAGTTCTAACCCATGATTATCAATCCATGCTGCTTTTAAAAACCATCTTACATCAAAAACTTAAGGTATTCCATCACTTATGTGAAATTGATTTAAATAACTTCTATGTGACTGAAAAAAAATCAGCAGCTGAATCCCTGGAGCAAAGGCATGGAAGTAATATACCAATAGAGAAAGGCTTGTTTTATATAATAAAAAATGTTTTATTGATGAAAGGAATTGTTTGCATACGAGAATAAAATTGGTTTTCAATTGGAAGATGAAATTACTCACATGCTCACTATTAATAGGTTAAATATACTAATAGGTAACCCTTCATTAATTAGACACTAGAGAAGTTTCTTATACTGCATTTCTTATACTACATTTTATAATCTTCACCCCAGCAGTCATAATCTTCACCCAAAACTATTGGAACAGAGTTATAGAACAGCTCCCTTATATTCCTATTATTTTAGATTCCAATGGCTTTGAACTGCTGGTTACAGTTGTTGACCTTCTTTAGATCTCTGCCTGAAGCTCACAGGTGCATTATTTTGCAAGGTTAGTATACAATAACTTTATTTCAATATATTTTTATATTGACTGTATGTTGACAATAGAATATAGTCATAAATCAGCAAAATTATGTTAAAGACTGCATCACAAACTTCATATAATGATATATGTGATTTTGTATAATTTTACATATATACATAATTCAATGATTATGTTTCTAAACAATAAAACAAGTTATCTGACTCATAGTTAGTCAGATCTTCAGTTTAATCACTTAAAAATAAAGAACGTGATCACTTTAGAGGACATTTAGTCAATTTCCAATTGTGCTAAGACAGGAGCACTTTCATTTAGCAGAGATTAATTTGAATTCATTTTCTCAGTTTAAGATACCTACCTGTGCATACTTAACTATGGTTCTGCTTAATTAAAAACCATTATTTTCTGATTTTCAATGCAAGATGGTAGGAAGTTTAGCAGATGGGTTTGTAACTAAGGCTCAGCCCATAAGACATATGCCTGGGGCAAATGCACTGCTTCAGCCTGCTGTCACCTCAGTTTTTGAGATTTCTAGGACACTTTTCTAAACCTTTAGGGATTAGACTCACCAGTATCAGCAGGCAGTGTCTTATGAAATCTGGTGACATAGGCTGAATGTGGCAGGCCAGATTGCCTCTATTGTTGCCCCATGTAGGTGCCTGCTGCATAGTGCCAATAGCTTTAACAAGGAAAAACATTGCAATGTGTCATGTCACCTCCTCCTAAATGATTGCTGCTGGCCTTGTTAAGGTGTTGTGGGCCTCATTTTCAGATCTCCGTGGTTTCCATTAGAAATTCCTTGAAAATTAACTCCCCAGGACACCTTTAGAAGTAACTTCAAAGAGTCTCATTTTAATGAGTATCATGCCATTCTATAAACGTTCCCAACAACGGCATTAGAAAAACCAATATTCCCCTTGTTCTCTATAGCGGCATCAATGAGTTAACTCCACAGCAACACTAAATATAAAATAAGAACCTGCTTCAACCAGATGTAGACTTGACCAACCATCAATAGTTTGTAGTCATTTTAGTTAAAACAGCCGCAGTTTTAATTAATATTATAACTAAGGCAGCACAATTAAGAATCTAATAATCAATACAATTCACATTAGAAATTCTGGCTTTCAAAGGCAGTATATTGTGAGGCAATCAAAACAGTTTCCGGTGGTTTGAGGCAAAGATTTTGCATAGTTTCCTTCTGAAATACTACTCTATTTCTTTTTTTAAAATCTGCAAATAAGAATGTTTAAAAAGTCATACAAAAGAATGTAACAATATTAGATTACTAGTTAGAATAGCAATCTAAATAGTTAGATAATAATGTCACAATAGACATCTAAATATTTATATGATGTAGCAAAAAGCTATATAGAACTCTTAATATAGAAACATACGTGTTGTTTGGGTGCCAGCTTGCTCATGCTAATAGAGGAAACACAAAGGAAGCCCTGTGAGATCATAGGAACGATCCAGTTAAGATCAGTATTTTGCTCTTTGCTGCTACCAAATGAATGTTCTTAGAAATTCAGAAGCAGAGCATTAAACTTTGCCATTGCTCTTTAAATTCTAAGCAGATGAGAAATTACAAAGTTAAAAAAAAATGATTTTGTCTCCAACACAGAATTTGCATAGTACTATATTTATTCCTTCATTCCTATTCACACACCTTGCACTTTTCAGTTAATAGCAGCTTCGAATTGTAGTAATGCTTTAAAGAGAAAAAAGCTTGCAAAAAAAAGGCAACTTGCTACAGTATATTAAACCACTACCCAAATTGATGTCCATGATTTCCACAACAATAATACCACAAGTGCCTTTGCTTTTAGGGAAAATATTACAAGTTAGTTTCCAACATACAGTATAAAGTCACACTAGGCTCTACTTACTTTTAAAACCTTAAGGTACTGCCGTTTATGTACTATTATAGAACTATTAAGAAATGTTCAGTTTATGAATGGCTGATGAAAAAGCTAGTCCGCACTTGAAAAATAACACACAGACAGCCTTCTGAAGAGTAAAGTTATAAAGATTGTTCTGGCTATTTTTCCTGGGTGTTTAATCAAAACACTGCTTCTACAATATTTACTTATAATTACTTAAGAGTATTTATTTATATTTTAGTTTGATCAATAAGAAATGTTTCTGGGGCAATCCAAAGGTACTTTTTCAAGAGATAAACCTCCAGTGGCCTCAACAACCCTCTGAAAGAATGCAAATGACCAGCTGTCTGTAAGGAACATAAAATCTTCCATTGCCCACCATCCAGTCAGAGCTGAAGAAGCTTCTTGCATGAGAAAGGAAAAGTCTTCAAAGAAAAACAAGAAAGTTCAGTTGCCTTTTGAAAAAGCATCTTTAGGACAACCATGACCTGGATGACTGAGAATCTCCATAGGCATTTCTGGGACAAGTTATAAATACAAAAGACTCAAATTCACAGATATAAATACAGCAAAAGTAATCTGTTGATTATCCTACACACAAAGATTCTTAAAAATGCTGTAAGAGCTAAAATATCTGAGAAATGACAGAGTTAAATATGATTTGTATTTATATGAATGCATATAAACTCTAAAATAAAATTTTATTTAGTGTAAGGTTTTTCTTCATTTTTTAATTTGTCAGTCTCTGGAAAGCTGAGAAAAGAATGAAAATGGAATTTTGTAATGTTCCTTCTGTTTTTCTATCACAGTGTATGATATAGAGTCACTATATATTAAATGCCAAACTCTCAATAATACTTATGATCAAATCTTTATGATATGTTTTTATGCTGGTATAAGATTGAGAATAAATTAACTGATGGATCTTCCAAATACTTTTTGTATGTAGAAAATGATGTTTACTTTAAATAGAAAATAGAAGAGTAGTTTGGTCTATGGATTAAGGCTAGAAACTGGGAGATGTGAGTTCTAGTCACACCTGAGGCGCACACCTGAATGACTATAGGACAGTCATTTTCTGTTAGTCTTAGGAAGGAGACAATGGCAAAACATGTGACAAATCTTGCCAAGAAAACTATAGGGACTTGTCCAGGGAATCTTTGAGAATCAAAATCAAACAAGATTGAGCAGAAGAAAAAAACAACTAAATGCACACGAAAGAAATATTGTGACGCAATAAACATGGCAGATCACATCTTGTAAGAAGTAGTGTGAGATAGAAAACATATGAACTTGTTAACTATGTGAAGGCAAGACGTGGCAAGTGGTACTTCCCAGCTATGCTTAGCAACATTTTGAATGCCATTCAATTCCTGTTCATGGAAATCAGTGTGCAATATGGAGCCTATCGCTAGAATCTAGAATCCTATTTGTGGAAAGTTTCAATTAATTGAAGAGATCAATGAAGATACAGTAGATATTCCACTATAACTATTGCCTACCTGTGGTGTATTCATGGTTCCACAAAAAACGTTTGTGAATGATTGGAGTAAAAACATGTTCTCCATCATAAAACATGAAATGCCTAAACAGGTTTAGAAGCTTTGTCTTCTAATGATGATTGGCATATATGTGAGGAAAAATATAAGTTACTATGTCTCTCTTTTTATACACAAACATTATGTAGAAAAAGCTGATGTATTCTCATGCATTTAGTAACATTCCTGTATGTTAAAAGGAGGAAAAAAGTAACAGGTTAGCATGGGCTAGATCAATCATGTATGAATGGGGATGCATGAAGATATCTATATCTTTCATGTAGAGATATGTTCGTTCTAGGATCCCTACATATAAGGAGATATACATATATCTGCAGGAAGTTTCAAATGGGGTAGAATGATGAAAACAGTGTTTCTCCACAGGATCCACCCATCCGTATGTACATTTTGGTGTTGCACACATGCCCCAAAATGGAGAAGCTTGTGGCAAAATGACACAATGCTGCTTTTATCATTTTGATAGAAACAGGAAGTTTTTGCAGACACTCACGAATAGCAAGCACAGTCTCTTTCTATCCCCTCAATATTCCAACTTTCTATCCCAACAATATTCCTTGCAATATTTACTTCTACCCAAGGTTTATGTTAAATTCCAAAGACATGTAACTAAGCTAGAAGAATTCGGTAGCTTGTCATGTTTTACTCATTGTGCTACACAGAACATAGAATTAATTAAATGCCATGTGTCTTGATGTTTATATATACAGTAAATATCCATATAAAATGTAGTGCTAACATTGCTTTCGTGTTTAGGAAGTGTGAATTTGAGACTACAGTTTGGCAGTTTCTAATGTTTTTGGATGATGTTTTTAATAGTAAACAGAAGGAAGCTTTTCAAAAAGAGAGAAGTAGAGCAAATTCTGCTGTGTTGTGACATGTCTTTGCCCATTGATTAAAATAAACCACCAGACTTAATTTCAATCAGTTAAAAAGGGAACCACTTAGAAAATGCAGGGAATGAGTTACAGCTGGTTTAAAGAGCAAAATTGTTTCTTATAAAAATGAAAGCAAAAAGGATATTGACTTTCACAAAAAGGTAATAGAACTATTACTACATGCAAGAATCACACAATTCCTTCTGGCTTTTTTCTGTATTAGCTATATGCCAGCCAATCAACTCAAGGAAGTTGTAGAAAGGTAGTGATCAGATCAACCAATCATTTATCTATCACATTACAAAACAAACACTCCAGAAAAATATTTTAACTCCTTAAAATAGTCTGCATTATTACCTCCATTATACTGTAACTAATGTCAGAACTCCATTTTTCAAAAAGCACTAGCTTATATCAGCAAGAACTGCCTCCACAGACCAGGATTCAAATTTTGTTCATATACTATCATTGTTTGCTCCCATATTTTCGTCACCATGGTTGCCATAGGCAAAACTGTTCATTTCATTTTTATTCAGTATCTTCTTTTACCAACTATAAGTACACTTCACTCGCATATCTGCATTCATTCAGTACGAAAATTTATTTCTGTGTTCTGTAGTAAAATGTTTTGGGGGAGATTTTCTAAAAATAAAATTGCAGACTTACTGTGATATTGCTGCAATATGATAATGCCATTAAGCCAGATATATTGATATAAACGTCTTTATAGCAATCTTTTATGCCAATATCACCTGATCGGACATACTCTACAAAATATCAATGTCTTTTCTAATTTATTTGTGTCTTAAGGAGTATGATCAGGAAGCATGATGAGACCCAAAGCAATGTCCTGTACATACACATACCGATTTAATTTGGCTCAATTGCACAATGAGCTTTGCATTTGGAATATTTGTGGAAATAATCAAAAGGCAGAACAACTTTGTTTAGAAAACAAAACTTATGATGAACCCCTCAAACTATTTAAAGGCAATGCTCTGTCTTCATGGATTTTACACTGCACCTGCGCATACGCACGCATGCGCATACACAGACAGATGATATTTTGAATTTGATATAATTATTACTAATATAAAGAAGTGTGAGTTTCAAAAGTTTTCATTCCTCAGAGATCAAAATTGTTACCAGTTTTCTCTTCAGCTGGGGTTTTTTTCTGATCCAAACAAAACCTTACATTACTATACAAACTTCATTCCTTTGAAATCTACATAAAAACAGTGGAATTTAGAAGTAGATAGAACAGAAATACTGCTGCAATTTATACTTTGAGTTTCCTTAATTTCCAAATGTTGGGTACTTAATTGGCTCAACTGCTTTTTCTTTTTTAAAATATTAATTACTTGAAGAAATCTGGAAACGTTCAAAGTGAAAATGATGTAAAAATACTTATCAATTAATGTCAACAGTGTTTTAATTCAGAATGTTTCCTCACTTCTGTACTCTTTTTAATGAGTTGATAAAGTATAGTATAGTACATGATTTAATTTTTTATCTCATCTTTATTTTTCTGTAATTTAAGGCAACATTCTAGTTAATGTTACCACTTCCTGTTTTCCCCCCAGAACAACTCTATGGAGTGGTTGAGGTAAGAAGGAATGACTGACTAAAAGTCACCCTGCTGGTTTTTATGCCTAAGAGACTTTTAGAATGCACGGTTTGCCAGTTGCTAATCCAGCATTCTAATCACTACACTAAATTGGCAAGAATTAGATTTAGAGAATAAATGGTGCAACCCAAATTTAAAGGAAATTCTATCATTCAAAAATGTATTCGAATATTTTCAAACCTGGACTAATAGAGTCCAGAAGACCCTGGTAAATAACACAGGTAGTCCTTGACTTAAAACCACAACTGAGCCCAAAATTTCTATCTATATAAATAAAAATGTAGAAGTTTGTTTGTTCAAAATCATAAATCTCCGAAAGTTCTTCACCGATTGCTTTGAAATTTTGACACAATGTTGTATTCGAATATGGGCGTGTTTTTATATAGATATTATATAGATGTCACACCTGTGACAGGTAAAAACATTCTTTTTAGCATGTTGGCGTCCAACAGCGCCATCTGTTGGATGTAAAAGCAACACACGCTATACTACGTTGCAGCACCACAATGGCAGGCGTGAGCCGGGTATTTTCCCCTCAGCGCCGCCGCCGCCAAACCCACAAGCAAAATGGCGGCAAATGTCAACAGCCATTAAGCATCCTCCCGACTAATGGAGTATGCCGTACCTTTGCCAGGGACCCCGATGCCGCCTGTGGTGCAGAGAGCTGCGAAGGTGAAGGCGGTTATACCGGCAAGCCGGGAAACCAACTCTTACACCCACGGCAAACTAGGACGGAGGCAAAGTAGGCGTGACCTGAGCCAAAGAGGGAAATTATTGGCACTCGGTCAAAAAATATTGTATACCCACAAGACTGGGCCACAGCAATTTATTTATTTATTTATTTATTTATATTAAATTTATAGACCTCCCTTCTCCCTGAGGACTCAGGGCGGTGTACAGCCGGAATTAAAAAACACATAATATAAACAATAAGAACAATTAAAAATAGAATAATAAATTTCGGCTCAAATTAAAAATACCAATCCCCATAAAATTGTGGGGCCAGGTACAACTAGTTGTTAAATAAGACATTTGCTAAGTGAGTTTTGTCTGATTTTATGACCTTGCCACTTTTGTTAAGTGAATCACTGCAGTTGTTAAGTTAGTAACCTGGTTGTTAAGTGAACCTGGCTTCCCCATTGACTTTGCTTGTCAGAAAGTCACAAAAGGGGATCACATGACTCTGGAATACTGCAACCATCATAAATATGAATCAGTTATCAAGCATCTGAGTTTTGATCTCATGATCATGGGGATGCCATAAATCACTTTTTTCAGTGCCATTGTAACTTTGAACAGGCACTAAACAAACTGTTTTAAATTGAGGACTACCTGTAATTGTTGGTTTAAAGTGAGTTTTTATCTTCATGGCCTAATCTTTATAAAACTGGCATTGCTTTCAAATGGATCTGGAAGGTAGAGGAAAAGATGTCTCATGTCAGGCTTACACTAGAGTGCTTTTCTGAGGAGGAGGTATGATTTTTTAAAAAGGCGTGCTGAGGCAGAGGATAATTCATGTTGACATAGAGACAGATTTTTAGAGTCTCTACAAATATAATAGTTGGAAATAAGATGTTCAAACCCCAGGCAGCAAGACCTGGAACATCTTTTTATAGCAAAATATCACAGAGAGTTTACCTTGGCACACTTAATATCCTTCCTTCTGTAGTTCTAGAATGTGGGGAGTTTTTTTTAAAAAAAACCAATTACAAATGTTTTTTCCCTTGTAGAGAGAAGTGTAATTGAAATGCTTACTCATGGCCTCCTAATTGTTTCTTTTTGAAAGAATCCTTGTATACCTCACTACATCCTATAATTTGCAAAATCCATGGTTGCTCAGATTATTTCTATGTTAGCTATTTACTTTCAGAACAAGGGGCTAGAATTTCATGGTTAGTAGAAAAAAAATCTGCCTTGTTAACTTGTCAGTCCAGGTGTTTAAGGAAAAAAATAAGATGTGGAGCCTAATATTGTAATGGTGTATTTGTTATATTAAATCAAATGAATAATAAAATATTTTTAGACCATCTAGGACACTTCTATATATTTTGAAAAATCTTATTTAGATACACAGATGTTCAATTTATTAGATAGATGCGGTGACTCAGTGGTTAAGATGCTGAGCTTGTCAATCAGAAAGGTCGTGAGTTCGGCGGCTTGAATCCCTAGCGCCGAGTAACGGAGTGAGCTCCCGTTACTTGCCCCAGCTTCTGCCAACCTAGCAGTTTGAAACCATGTAAAAATGCAAATAGAAAAATAGGGACCACCTTGGTGGGAAGATAACAGCATTCCGTGCGCCTTCAGCCACGTGGCCATGGAATTGTCATCAGACAGCACTGGCTCTTTGGCTTAGAAACGGAGATGAGCACCGCTCCCTAGAGTCAGGAACGACTAGCATGTATGTGTGAGGGGAATCTTTACCTTTACTTTTACGTTTATCCTACATTATCTTACACAGTCTCCCAAAAAAATTTTCTATAGCAATATCTTCTCTCTAGTGCAGGGATGTCAAACTTGTGATGACATGTTGTTGTCACATGATGTATCACAACTTTTTTCACCTTTGCTAAACTGGGGCTGGGTGTGGCCAGCATGTGATGCAGCTGGCCCAGTGCCTGTGAGTTTGACACCTCTGCTCTAGCATATTTAAGCATATAAAGTAGATGATGTATCATATCCATCATCTTTGCACTAAGTAAACTGGTTACCATGCCAGATTATCTATGACTACAAATCCTCAATACATATATTTGTAGTAGAGAAAAATACTTTGTTCCCCGAAAGAATGGTTACATCTATTGGACCATCTCTTTCTTCCTTAGAGAAATCCCTTCTCTATCATATGTATGTTTTAAAGACGATCTGGAGAGTGTACACAAGCATTATGGCTTTACAAACCATTTTGCTTTCCAGATCATCTGCCTAGCTACCCAAAAAATGAAGTTGTTCCTGATAAAAAGGAGGTCATTACATGAACCACACATTTATAACTTCTGCCTGAGACTAGTTAATCATACAAATGTTACTTTATAAGATCCATTGGATTGTCCTGGATCTCACTATCTTTCTGCCTTCACAACCTTTTTCTTTATTTAATTAATCAACATTCACTCTGAAAATTGTTAATTATAATGTTAAAAAAAGGACAATAACTCATTGTAGTGTTAGACATATACAGGTATTTAACTTGCCTGTTTATCTTGAGATTTTGTGGCTGCGAATAAGGTATTAGGTTTCGCTTTGGGTTCATCTTCTGTTCAAGTTTGTATCTATAGGAAATAAGATTAAAAATGCAAACTTAAATATTTGTACCATGTTAGTTAAGAGAAGAAGACTGAGGTAAAGCTAAAGGGAAAGGATATTTGCTATTTGGCCAAGCTGATATGGCTTTCCAATGAATTTCATCTTCGTATCCCTCCATTACTCAGCTATATAGATGCAAAATGGTATTCAGAGTAGGCACAATATTATTCATATATGTGATATGCCAACTTGCCTGTACAAATATTTTTTTATGGAAGAGCAATGCCGCAAGGTTCATTCTGACATATTTAGTAATATGCCAAGATTTTCTTGAAGCTTAGTACAGAGGGTATCTTTGAATATTAAAACAATATTAATTTCATGTCTTTCATTGTTTTATATTTATGAATGAACAAGTTTTTCCCACTTGTTCATATCTCATGTCTCTCATCTGATAAGCAACTTTAAGGAAAATGCCTTCTTCTAATTTTGGTTGTGTAATCTCTAGTCATTGATGTGGTTGTTTATGGCTCCTTGATTGTCTCTAGGTGTTGGGCAGAAATTAAGACCTTACATGTCAGGGTTGAAAATCCCACATCAAGGTGTCAGCATGTTTGGCAGCAAGATAATGAACTCATGATGTATAATTTGGGAAGCTCTATCCTTGGAGCAGAACTGCATGATCCAGCATGCAGAATATCTATTTTTGAGGTGCATCATTACCAAGAGTGCATTCACAAAATTAATTGCACTTTAATACTTGTATATTTTAAACCTGCTCAGTACAGAATGTAGCATATCATTCCCAAGACCAGTCTTCCATATATGGAGTAGCATCTTGAATGGGAAGTTTTGCAACATTCACCTCGTTCAAAATGAGGAGAGAAATGCTGAGCCTAGCTTTTGTTTTTCACCAACAACTTAGTTCTCAAGAAATGAGTGTGATTAAGGATACTTTCATAAGAGTTTTTTGCCCAGTTCTAAAAATAGGTTAGCACTTAGGTGTCCTATTGTGCTGAGCAATTGAGCCAATGATATTTAGTTCAGCTGCACTGTCTCTAGAATAGCAGAAAATCCAGCCTTTCTATTTACCATATTGAAGCTCTTCAGAATTTGTCGTTGATCTATTTTCCAAGTGGCAGAACCTTGTCTTGCTCAACCTTCTTGCTGACTGGGTCAGTATTTTCCCCCATGCCAGAATCACAGGTCTTTTAAATGTAACAGAGTACAAAAGCCTTGACTGGATTGGATCTCTCTTTCCATAACAACCATTCTTCTTTATTTAGAAAAATCACCAGCCAATTGGATAAACCATGAGCAAGATATAAGAAAGAAATACTGATGTTCTCCTGTTAGACAACTGGGAACCGATTGGCTTAAAACTATTTTAAACAGATTGGGGAGTGGAAACAGTGAAAAAAAAATACAAAAGGAGGACTGCATCGAAATTATTCAGATGGGCCTCCAGTCTCTTTCTATTTTACATATCTGTAATGCTGATTTCAATGGAGAGGCTCAAACCTTCTCCAATAAAATGTCATTTGGGCCAAAAATGAGAATAAGCTTTTTTGATAAGTATGGAAGTATATGCTTCATCTTTTCCACTAATATGTTGCAGGTTTAATTTCAGGCTCACTTTTCAAGCAGGTACAGTATAATGCAAGCCTTCTATGCAGGAGATCTATTATGCAGCAAATGATTAAAATTCTACAATCCCATCATTTCATTAGCAGCTCAGCATGTGATATGATGAAAGCTCTGCCATCTGACAAGCCAGCTTCATGATCCCTTTTAGAAGAAGTTTGAAAAACATGATGGGTACTTAATCACTTCTATTTTACCAAACCTTCCTTGTGGTTTCCGGACACAAAACTAAAAAGCAACACATGTTAGCAGACTAAAGATATTTATGTTCATGTCTTGGCTCAAAACTCTTTCAATAATTGGTTCTATAGTAACTTATCATATTGTTTTTGAGTGCATTATATATTGTCAGATTTGTAAACCACAATAATATTTCCTATTTAGATCTAAAATAAAATATTGATAAGTGCCATATAATCTCATTTTAACAAGGAAAAGGAAAGCATTTTGAAAAGACATCAATAAAACTGTGTTCTCATTATTAGATATTCAGGTAAAGTAACATCCTTGAGATTTTTTAAAACCATGGCTTCTGTTAATGTATTCATAGAGAGGTTTTTTTGTTTTTGTTAGCTTATAGTTAAAATTCTTATTGTATGATCAGAACTTTCATGCTCTACAGCTTTTCTGGGTCTATAGTAGTAATATTATATGGTCTGAGTTATTTGTATTCAGATTTCTGACCTATTTGTATTCAGATTTCTGACCTATTTGTATTCAGATTTAGAGGCAAGCACCTTGATTTTGTCCTCAGCAATTTGTATTTGTGGACTATTAGTGAATTAACGAGAAAGGTGAACTCATAATCCTCAAAACACAGATTCTGTCTCCTTTGAACATAGTGTTGGTTCGGATAACTGCTCAACTCTCAAGTGCCATATTTCCAGCAGCTCTACTTACCAGACAATTGCAATGAGATTTTCTTTTTTTCTTTGTTTACAGTTTAGGACAGGAGGCACTTTGTGAATGGATAAAAAGTGTCAATCAAGTTGGGTTGTCCAAATTTCAAGCATGTCCATAAAAAGATTGAAGAACCATGTTCCATTTTATTTTAAAACAAAAGTGAATATAAGAGTTAAGGGCTAAGCTAAATGGGATGCCGTTTGTGCAATTAAGACTATGAATGGCTTCTTAAAAGTGAAAAGCAGATACTGAGAAAATTTGGCTGGGTCTGTGGAACTGAAAATAACTTACCAGAGTTGTATTCCTTCCCTTGTTTATTTTTTTAAAAGCCATTTTTGTGAGGCTACCAAATATGGTCTATAAAAACCTAAATAACCGAGATAATACAGAAATACAGAATACAGACAATTCTAATTCTGTTCTATCAATAGGTAGTCATCTGGATAGTTTTAAGACCAATCTGATAGCCTTGATTTATTCATAAGTAATTCTGTACAAATTTAGATATGATGTAAAAGTGCAATAAACTCAATTGATGTATCCATTGATTTGTGGTGGGAAACTGAAACTCTTATTATCACCTCGCAGTAATGTTGCTTTTCACTGGATTAAAGTGCTTTTCACATTCCTTGCAATAAATATTGAATTTCAGAGTATGAACAAGCCTTAGGTTGCAGTTGAACACCAAAGTTTGTTCTGAGTGGCACATGGGAGGAAGTCTTTACTCTTTTGGCATGGCTCAGCCTTTTTTGCAAATGTAGCTGCTCTTTTTCAGTCCCACCTAGTTTATTTGATTGATTTCAGAAATTTTCAAGGTTCAGAACCTGTTAATAAAAATCTTCCTTTGTTTAAATAAAAAAAACTTATTGAAAATGAAACTGATAAAGGTGATCTTTCAACTTCAGATACTAATATAGGCTGACTTGATATACTGTATAGCTAATGAGCCAACACATTTTGTTATTCTCTCAGTTTACTTTCTGCAATTATTTTAAGGTGATCTATTATATTATTATTATTTTAAGATATTTAAATTTAGTAACTGGAGCAGTGGGTTGTGCAGTGAGCCAGAACACACAGTTATAGTTGATTAGTTGGCAAGTTGCTGGCTTCTGCGTGAGGCAATCTGCACTGTGATTGGTTGCTATGGGCGTGGAGGGAAAGTTCCCTTTTTTCCTGTCTTTTTCTTCTGTGTGCCCTGTGTGCTCTGTAATTTACCTCATGATGCTCCTGTTAGCCTGACTATCTAGTTTGCTGTATATATCATTGTAAAATATATTTGTTTATATAAAACCATGAGTCTTTGTCAGCATCTCTGACTTCATTTGGACACCTGCTGCGCAATTCCCTGACATACGATTATCAGTGTCTGTTAAGAAATTCACCAATTAAAAGTAAAGTGACCTTTTTCTTTTTATCTCACTGAAAAGCATTAGGTTTCTTTACTGAAAAGGAGAGAGAGAGGTGCTGCGCTTGCCACATTCAATTTCCAAAGCACATCTTTCAAATAAATATAATGATGGACTTGCTAAATGTCTATGGAGATTCTCAGTCATCCAGGTCATGGTTGTCCCAAAGTTGTTTTTTCAAGAGTCCAGTTGCCTCTTGAAAAAAGCACCTTTGGGATGGGCTTACTGTAGAACTTGTAGGGGATATCTTCCGTCAGATAGTTTCACTTCATTATTCATTTCACCACTTATTCTAGATTTTGTAGCAGTTGATCAGGACTTTCAGTGATGTTTAGTCGTTGCTTTGATGGGCTGTAGGACGCAACACTTTGGATATAGCTTGAGCAGGAGTATAATATTTACTACCGTGCCTCATGTGAATGTGTGTTTGCCCTCTCTGTTGCAGGCCTTGTTTGTGTCTATCATTGTCGAAGTCTGGCATCTCTGTTCCCATCTGAAGTTTGTTTTACTGAGCCCTAAGACCGGACCTTATGGCTTGTGACACTGTGACGATGGAATTTCCTTCCTCGTAATCTGTCCCTCATTTGGATGGCTTTCCTGTGAACTTTATTGGCCTATTTTCAGTGCTATGCTTTTACATGGTGAGTTTATTTTATCTTGTTTCAAATGTATACGGTCTGGTTTATTATTACATATTATATGGTAATGCTTTAATCTTTAATGTTTGTTTAACCTTCAAAGTTAAATAAATAAAAGGTCTTCAAGACCTAGAAGCTATGGGTCATTATTTTCCCCTAACTTCTAATCTACAAGTATCTTCTCCAAACAGGGAGTACATTTCTCTAATTGTCTTTTCTTCTATTCATATCAGTGATTATTTCTAGGATCTATAATATTTATTCATTTTGACTCAGTGGTTATGTGTATTCATTGGTGTAAAGGTAATCCTCGATTTACAACATTTTGTTTAGTGACCATTCGAAGTTACAACAGCAAAAAATTGACTTATCACCATTTTTCATACTTATGACTGTTGCAGCATTCCACATGATCAAAATTCAAATGTTTGGCAACTGACTCATATTTATGATGGCTACAGTGTATTGGAGTCCTGTGATCAGTTTTTGCCAACTTTGGACAAGCAAATTCAGTGGAGAAGCCACGGTCACTTAACAACCATGTTACCAACTTAACAACTGCAGTGAATCACTTAACAAATGTGGCAAGAAAGGTCATAAAATTGGGCCAAACTCATTTAACAAATGTTTTGCTTAACACCAGAAATTCTGGGCTCAACTGTAGTCATAATTCAAGGACTACCTATATATGACTCATTTAAAAAAATCATTCATTTCCAATCTAAAACTAGCAAAATTCAATCAGCATTTGTGGCCTTGGGCACTTGAAAATCAAGTAATTCTGAACTAGGTTATATTTGAGTTATTGTTTTCCTTGGATAGTTGAAGCTAGAAAGTGTAGTTAATAAACATCTATATAAAATATATATAGATTTTTTAATCCAGTTATATCTAGTAGTCTGATTTAGCTTGCAGCTACATTAAATCAATAGTGGATCCCCTAAATGCTGAGTTTCAATCTTTTAGACCAGGGGTGGGCAACTGTGGCCCTTTTATAACCTGTGGACTTCAACTCCCAGAATTCCTGAGACAGCCAAGCTGGCTCAAGAATTCTGGGAGTTGAAGTCCCCGGGTCATAAAGGGACCATATTTGCCACCCCTGTTTTAGACAGATGCTTTTGCAGAGTTGCTTTTTAATTAATTTTGATTATTTGATTAGAAGTAGTGCAAGATGTAAAGATGCAAGGCCTTTGGATGTTTTCTGAGTGGGTTTACATACACTGATTACTTCCTTGAAAATTTGTTTATATTGTGGAATAGTGTTTTGTGAAGCTTTTAACTATGTGCTAAGATCATCGTAACATATGCCATCATATCATATTCAATAGGCTGCTTTGTGAAAACTTATTAGTATCAAGTCTTTCCTGTATTTTTGCATGTGGAATGCTTCGTCATAAAAATAATTTTTAAATGGGTATAATGATTTGAAGTATTTCAGTGCTTCCCATGTTTAATCTAATTGTAAATCAGTAATATTATATTTTATATTCCAAACTGGGGTTGGGGGCTTAGAGAGGGCTGTAAAGCACTGTGTAAAACTTTGCATAAAAAGATCAAACTTGAGAATGAAATGAGGTTATGGTTACTGTCTTCCTATGACCTCTATACTTCATCGCAAGCTCTTCTGCATTTGAGATTTTGCTAGAGCAAGACATGAAATGGGTTTCTACTGATAGCCACTTAAGCAAGTTTTCTGCGTTAGCTGAGTTGAATATTTGTCAAACATAGTGCTATTCCCATGCTAGATTTACAATTTCCTGTATCTATTTCATATACGAGAGAGCTGGATCAGAAAAATCTGGGCTTTTCTTATGAATGAATTAAATCTACAGGTACTTCTTGACTTACAACAGTTCATTGGAGTGACTATTCAAAGTTACAATGGCACTGAAAAGAGTGACTTATGACCATTTTTCACAGTTACAACCTTTGTAGCATTATGATCTTGTGATCAAAATTTAGATGCTTGGCAACTGGCTCATACTTAAGCCCATTGCTGTGTCTCAAGGTCATGCGATCACCTTTTGCAACCTTTTGACAAGCAATGTCAGCGGGGAAGCTAGATTCATTTAACAACCGGGTTACTAACTTATAACTGCAGTGATTCATTTAACAGCTGTGCAAAAATGTCATGATATTTGTCTCACTTAGCAACAGAAAATTTGGGCTTGATTGTTTCTTACAAATTCATTCCACATGTTCCACACTGAGTTTCTCCCTCTGTCTCTTTCCCTCCCTCCCTCCCTCCCCCCCCTTTGTAATTTTTCTTAAAGAAGAGGCACTCATATAGGGTGGAGTAATACCTTCAAACCCGGTTCTGTTCCTTCAAATTTCCTTTTGCACCTGTTGGCAGACAATGCTATCATATTTGTGCACTGCAGCAGTGTGCAGATGGGCTAATTGAAGCTTTACCCAGTCAACTTAATTGGAGGAATGGCCCTCAAAGCTGTCAATAAATGGTGTGTTCACAGTGAGGTAATTAATAACACCATTTCCTTTTGGTAGACATATCATTAGCCATTATTTCTCAAATCACGACAGTGATTTCTTTATTCCAGGAGGTAATTGCAGGTTTCTGGGAAGGGTTTGGATTTACTCACCAATTCACTAACAGTGACCTCATCTTTGAAAATTAAAACTGCCCAAATCTGTTATTTTTGAATTAAGACTGAGGAGGTGGTTTGAATAGCAAATATGCTCTTTAGGAAAGACAGCTCTCTGTGTAATATGTGTTTACACAAAGAATAAGGGCATCTTATGATGGGAGAATATTCTGAAACATAGATAGTGATTTGCGATGGTTTCAGTAGAAAATGCCTTTCTCATTGCATTATGCTAACATTAACAGTAATTGCCATGATATGATGCAATAAATACAAAAATGCTTTTTATTTGTTTCTTCAAATTGATCCAATATGCAGTAAAAGTCTCTGCACATCTGTGTAAGAATAATTTATTTGCAAGTTTGTAGGTATAGAATTACATTTATAGTGAATGCAATATATAAGGAATGAATGTGAACAACATTTTTATTCTAATCCTTGATTATTGTCGCTTTTCTCTTCTTCATTAAAAAAATGATTTCTTTTATGAACTTTTGTTGTTCATAAAATTTAGTATTTACCTGATTTAGTATTTTATGATTTCTACTTTTAGAATTTCTACTTTTGGAAACTTTATTGGAAAAGTTTCTTTTTTAAAAGAAAATATTTTATGGACGTGTGCATACACATAAACAAACATGCCATAACTTGCATAATGCAAAACACAGGTCAGTATCTTTTCTCTAGAATTTCAACTATTGAAACTATACAAAATTGTTCAAAAGTAATTTCTCAGTTCAATAGGACTTATTTTCAAATAACTATATGTAAAGCCTTAAAAGTATGGCTGGATTAATTGCCAGTGTTGGCTTCTTTCAATTTCTCATCTTTACATTTTATGTATCCCATTCTACATAAGCTATTTACTTGCATGAAATATATGTTTATGACTTAATCATATAATCATGCCCTACTCTTATCCCATTTTGGTTTAATATCCATCAGTTGGTTAATATGGTTTTCCAACAATGCTGTTGAAAGATATATAGGTATTTTTTAATTCTATATGAAAAAATACTTTATTTATGGATTTATTGGTCATGGGGTTAGGTATCAAAAATACTATTGTTCAGTGATAGAAATATAACTCCTGATTTTAAATATTTAATCACTGATGTGTCCAATTTTTGTTTATAATCTGGCTTTCCATGTACACAAATATATACCTTAATCAATATCCTATGTCCTCAAGTTTCAGATTAGGCTGAATTATTTGCAGAATACTGTATAATATAGTAATTTCAGTTTTCCCCCATTCTTTGTCCTTTCTATTGAAATAGTTGAAATATATATAACAGGAAGAGGGCAATTTTGTTCACATGTAGCATAATGTCTTTGTTTTTCTTATTTTGCAAGGCAGGTTCACTCAGAGGAAGATGTGTTACTTGTGTTAGTAACATTGTGTGACAGTATTTAACCATAATCAGATCAATTATGGGTGTCAATTTAGTATCAACTATCACAACTTTACACTCATAAATAACAGTGCATAATTCAATAATATGAGGAAATATTCTCCTCCAAAGAGCTTTGAAGACAAATATAATAGCTATCAGGCATATTATACTAATGTAAAATAATAATAGCTCTTATAAGCTCCACCTACAATTATGACTTCAGCAACTGTTTCTCACATATTATGATTGTGATAGAAATTGATCCATTGCTTTTCTTGGCCACCAACGATTACAAAATTGAAATTGGAATCATTTTTCATTATTATTCCTCTTTAGCAATCTGGTAATACAAACCAGCTGCATAAAACTTTGAAAAAAATGTGTAAGACTGTGCTATATAGCTGTGTAGCTGAAATACAAGAGCTAGATTACAAAATAAAACAAAGCATTTGGACAAATTTCACTGTCTGACCTTTTCAGCATTTTCAGCATTTCTTCCTTTGTTCTTCTTCTATTCATTCCTAAAAATCTTTCTTGCTTTTGGGAACATTTTTTTTTAAAAAAATGAGATATTCTCATTTAGGATATTATATTTGCTAGTATATGCAGCATTCACAATTTAAACATAGGTAACAATGGTTTTGTTCCCTGATTGAAACAAATTATTTTTGACTTCCTAACCTCCACAGAGCCATTACACTGTGCATCCAACATACTAAAGTATAAAGGCAAATGTTTCCCCTGTCTAGTCATGTTTGACTCTAGGGAGTGGTGCTCATCTCCGTTTTTTAGCTGAGGGAGCCAGTGTTATCCAAAGATGCTTCTGTCGTCATGTAGCCAGCATGCCTATATGCCCAGGCCAGGGGTAAGTTCTACTTACCTTTACTACTGGTTCGCAACGGGGCTGTGTGCTTGCTTCGCTCGTGCAAGCGCAGAAGCTTCTGCGCATGCACAGAAGCATTTTCATGATGTCAGGGTCAGTGGGCGGAGCCTCCCACCAGTTTTACTACCAGTTCTATAGAACTGGCGTGAACCGGGGGCAAGCCACCACTGGCCCAGGCACACAGAACGCTGTTAGCTTCTTATCAAAGTGATACCTATTTATCTACTTGCATTTGCTTGCTTCAAACTGCTAGGTTCACAGGAGCAGAGACAAGTAACACTCAGGTCCCAATATCTGGGCTGTCCAGATGACAAGGTCAGCATCTTTACTCACTGAGCCATCACATGCCCCTATTATAAAGCATGTATCATGATATATTTTTAATATACTTAGTTTCTTGCTGTAGAGCTACATATGGGAAACAGTGAATATTAATCAAATAAACAATATTGTAATGCTTTATATTCTAGTATTTAATCTGTATCAACTGGAGCATAACTCCTTTTAACAATGGAAAAGGAAGATGGAGTGGAACTACTTTGCTATTCAGAGATGGTGCTGACAATTAAAGAATCCAGATTTTTGGAAAAAGCAAAGATTTTTTGAAGCTAAAAATCAGGTCACACTATATCTTGCTAAGTCTCCCACTTAGTATGGCAGACACAATTTTAAGGCCAATCTCCTTCCCTACCTCTTTGACATTTAATCTACCTTTTTTGTCTTTGCTTTGATCAATTTTACAACAATGAGATTTCTGAATAAGGTAAGATGTAGCGCTGGTATGATCAAAGCCTTTTGCAAGGCCAAATTAGTATATACTTCATAAAATGGTCAGATCAAAGCTAAGCAGTAGTTAATTTAATGAATGTATGTTTGTATGTTAATTTGATTTGCAAAACCTTTTCCTTAAAAGGCTTTTAAGAACTTCCATCTACTATTTAGAAAAATAACACACAATTACCTCTTAGAGTGTTTATTCTCAACACTCATGTAAAAACCACCCAACAATTCATAAATAAATAAATATTCATTTTGGTGTATTCAGAATTATTTTAAATATGAATTTATATATCGTATAGCCCTATAATGATTGTTGGGAGAAAGGCTACAATGAGATACAGATGAAAAAAAATCTATCAGTTTTGGCTTCTCAATGTTTCTCACTTCTACAAATTTATCAATTCAAACATTTCTCAATTTCTCATGTTTTTAATTGAAAGGTAGTTGATAGGGTAATTTATTTAGAAATTTAGAGTAGAATTTGTGTGTATTTTGGTGCCTATTTTTCGAAACACAGATTCACAATTTTGTCAGATACAATACATTTTTGTACATTTTCTATAATATAATATGTGTATTGTAATCAATTTCTCTTGATTCACATTAAAATACACTTATACACAAGGTAGGAAATGTATGCAGAACATGGATTCTGGAATTGTTTGTAACCCTTTTATCAGGGACCATGGGAGGTGTATTTCTTTTCTTCTTCGTGAAATATACGTTGCATCTGCAACAATAGTATGTACTTCTGCTTTCCCGTTGTGTTATGTTTGAGTGTGATTGAAGAATCTGTGCATAGGAGTGGGCTGCAAATACTCTGCTCTGGATCATGTGACTAGAAGGAGGTGAGAGGGGTCAGCAACACTCTAAGCAACGGTCCAACTGTCTCATCTATAGGGTTGCATTGGGAGATTTCTTTTCTAGACCTCACTGATTCCATCTCAAAACAATTCTTCTTTTGCTGGCCTGTCTAAATTTGGTCCATTTCTGTTTTTGTTTTTGTAGATATCTTGCTGATTGAAAACAGGATCTCAAGTTCTGCACATATAAAGATTCTGAATGCATCTTAGATATTATTTAAAAATAATATCAACAAAGATGACATTACCACCAAATGTGAACTATTCCCCATCATTTGCTAAGACTTTCCAGATTCATATTTGCTAAATGGCATGGTATCTTAGTAAGAATTTTTTTTCTTTTTTTCTTTTCTGTTTGCATTTTTTATTTAACTGGTCTGGAAAGAAAAATAATTAAATTGTATAGACTTTTTTTTGTTTTTTGTATGTTGGGGAATCCAAAGTACTCTTAGTTCGAATCCTGACTGAACAACTGTGGAACAGGTAGTGCCATGGAGTTTTATATCAGTAGCCCAGAGGAATCTCTGCTATCTTAAGTAGACATGTCTGCTTCTTTGCTATGGCAAAAAATGTCTACTTTAAGTCTCAGACATTATACATAATTGTACTTGAAGCAGACAGGACACAGGATCAGGACACAGTATGGTCCTTCCCTTGGGTTTTAAAAAATGGATAAAAGTGATTACATTCTATTCATTTTCCATAAATGTTTTATTTTTTTCCAGAAACAATTTCAATTAATTTGTCTTCAGGGTTTAAGTGCATCTTTAAATTATAAGATGCAAGCCTTATTTAATCTTATCTTATTTTTAATTGCCCAGTGGTCATTCACCTTTTTCTGACTGCATGGAAAATTTTGTTGAGTAAAATTTAACTAGCCGATTATTGCTAAATAAAGTTTACAAATCAAGACAAGTTTCACCTTTTCTTTCTGGCCTTAAATAGCTGATAAAAATCAAGAACTTTGTCAGGCCTTTGGATTTTAAAATAAGGGTAGAGGGAGATGAACTTTAGCGATGGCCACCTCTTGCTGTGTCTGCTGACCCTGAACCAAGTGACTAGAAACTGTGCAAACAAGAGAACTATTGTCCCTTTCATAATCAAATGCACCAAGTCAGGTAAATCTTTAAGCAAGATGAATGAGCAGTATTTTTAAAAAATAAAATCACTCACTAGAATTTGGAGTGCATTTTCCCTTTAATTAGATGAGCATAAAGTCAGAGGCCCTTGTCAAACACCCAGCATTACCTTTATGATAACAGCTGAGGGAATAAAAGTGAAATATCATAGACAGACAGGTGAAATTGGCCCAATAAATGCCTTTTTTATTAAAGTCTTTTCTTTCCAGATGAAAAATGCCATTACTACAATGATGCTCTTAATTATATGGTCATTAGGATACTTCTGTAATGGATGCAGCTGGTTTCTAACAGTAACATGATAGAACATAGCACAGAAAAGTCTGTGCCATTAACTCTTTGGTAGTAAGCTAAATGGGTAGCCTAAATCAATAATGTAATCTAAAAGTATGTTTAGATTTCAGAAGATAATTAGAATTGCAGAAAAAACAATTGTTACCAACCTTGCCTTCCATTGAGGATCTGTATACTGCATGAGTCAAAAAGAGGGCTGTGAAAATATTTACAGATCCCTCACATCTTAGACATAAAGTGTTCAACTCCTACACTCAAAATGACTCTATAGAGCACTGCACACCAGAACAACTAGACACAAGAACAGGTTTTTTCCCGAACACCATCACTCTGCTAAACAAATAATTCCCTCAATACTGTCAAACTAGTTACTAAGTCTGCACTACTATTAATCTTCTCATCATTCCCATCACCTATCTCCTTCCACTTATGACTGTATGACTGTAACTTTGCTGCTTGTATCCTTACGATTTATATTGATATTGATTGTTTCCTGATATTTGTTCTCTATGACTATCATTAAGTGTTGCACCTTATGATTCTTGATGAACGTATCTTTTCTTTTATGTACACTGAGAGCATATGCACCAAGACAAATTCCTTGTGTGTCCAATCACACTTGGCCAATGAAAAATTATATTCTATTTTATTCTATTAAAGTAAAATAATCTTAAACTGCAATCCTACATGACAGATTGATATAAATTTTTCCACCCATCCTTTATAAGGAAAGTAGCTTCTGATCTTCCTCCCATTTCTCTGTGAATTACACTGTGAGAAAATTCCCAAAGTGGCCCAGTGATGTCACACGGAGAAACACAGAATAGAATAATAGAATATAATTCTTTATTGGCCAAGTGTGATTGGACACACAAGGAATTTGTCTTGGTGCATATGCTCTCAGTGTACACAAAAGAAAAGATATATTCATCAGGAATCATAAGGTACAACACTTAATGATAGTCATAGGATACAAATAAGCAATCAAATCATTTAGGAAACAGTCAATATAAATTGTAAGGATACCAGCAACAAGGTTACAGTCATACAGTCATAAGTGGAAGGAGATGGGTGATCGGAACGATGACAAGATTAGTAGTAGTGCAGACTTAGTAAATAGCTTGACAGTGTTGAGGGAATTATTTGTTTAGCAGAGTGATGGCGTTCAGGAAAAAAATTGTTCTTATGTCTAGTTGTTCTGGTGTGCAGTGCTTTATAGAGTCGTTTTGAGGGTAGGAGTTGAAACAGTTTATATCCAGGATACGAGGGGTCTGTAAATATTTTCACAGTCCTCTTTTTGACTTGTGCAGTATACAGGTCCTCAATGGAAGGCAGGTTGGTAGTAATTTTTTTTTTTTTTTTTGCAGTTCTAATTATCCTCTGAAGTCTGTGTCGGTCTTGTTGGGTTGCAGAACTGAACCAGACAGTTATAGAGGTGCAGATGACAGACTCAATAATTCCTCTGTAGAACTGCTCTATTCTATTAAGGCAAAGGGCCTTTGAAGATGACTGTGCTATATTAGAAAGTTTGTTTTTCGCTTTCAGATTCTTGATTAAAGGCAAATGAAAAATTTAACATCATTTTTATTGCTATTATTATTAGCTGGAGTATTTAAAAATCAGTACAGGTAGTCTTCCACTTATGCTCACAATGGAGCCAGAAATTTATGTTGCTAAATGAGACAGATGTTCAGTGAATTTTGTTGCCTTTTACGATCTTTCTTAACAGTTGTTAAGTGAAACACTGCAGTTGTTAAGTTGTTAAGTGAATCTGGCTTCCCCATTGACTTGTTGACATGGTTGTTAAGTGAATCTGGCTTCCCCATTGACTTGTTGACATGGTTGTTAAGTGAATCTGGCTTCCCCATTGACTTGTTGACATGGTTGTTAAGTGAATTTGGCTTCCCCATTGACTTGTTGACATGGTTGATAAGTGAATCTGGCTTCCCCATTGACTTTGCTTGTCAAAGGTGATCATAGGTGCTCATAGGACCCCGGCAAACTGCGACAATCTTAAATATGAGCCAGTTGCCAAGTGACTGAATGTTGATCATGTGACCATGGGATATTGCAATGGTTTTTCAGTAGTAACTTTGAACGGTCACTAAATGAACTGTTGCAAGTTAAGGACTATCTGTATTGTTCAAAGCCCATCAAGTGACAGGTCATGCCAATGAGTTTTACATTTAAAAGAAGTATTGCAATCAAAAAAAGATATATCACAAGAGCAAAGAAGCAAAACAAATCAACCCTAAAGCAGTGAAATAGCTTTTTTTGTATTGCAATTTAATCAGTATAGCATGATTCGATTTTGGGGAGGCCTTTTGTTCAAACAACATTTACTAGTCACATAATCTTTTACCTAGGCTGCAATCCTATATACTCATATTAGTGCCCTATTATGTTGTGTTGTAGGTCTCATTATTCTCTAGCAACTGTGCTGGTTAAGATGGATGAAGATTTCAGCGAATTGCACCTGGAGGGCATGTGGTTGGGGAAAACCATAGAATGCAATTACTTGAGGATAAAGCCAAAGGACCTTGCTATTGACTATACCTATGTAAGACTTACTGTAATACTGGTGCCTTCCAAAACCTTGAATCCTTCTGATGTGTTGGATTACAATTCCCATAAATCCTTGCCAGCATAGCTCTTGGTCAGGTTGGCATGAATAAGGTTATAATTCAAGAAATATGACAGACATTAGAGGGAAAACTTATGTGAACATTTTGAAATGAATAATGTCTTTTAAAAAAAATATTTGTATTTCTTTCTTAAAATAATAAATACAAGATCTCTTTGATAATTTTGTCTTCTTCTGCTTTTAAGAATTAAAACTAGAGGCACGTTAACATTTACCTAGCTTTTACAAGCTTGAGAGCTAAAAATGTATGGCAACTCACCAAGCTCCCACTATCTTGGAGCTCTTTTGCAATACAAGTTAATTAACTGGATTTAGATATTTGCAAGATGATATATTTAATGGGATTACGGCTCATATAATGTTCTCTGTGGCTCATTTGGAATCTAAGCTGAAAGAACAGAATACTGAATTTCCAGCTCTTTGAGAGTTAATGTTGTGTTGAAGAAAAGTACAATTTGAACCTCATTGTTCATGAATAGCTAAGTTATTTGAGTGAAATAGAGCTGGGCTCCTGCAAGGGCTGTGCCAAGCAGATGCATGAACACAAGGGTGCAGAGTCCGATTTTCTTGCAGCCACTGAAAGTACAGCTATACTTACCCCTGAACTCTTGGCAAGTTCATGGCAATTGTGTGTCTCATGAAAACATAATGGGCCTTTATTTAGACCCTGTCTCTCCAGTGGGATCAGTTCAGGTCTATGGTCTAGAGGTTGGCAGATAAACATGTGTTTGTTTAATATGGTTGTACTATGAATCTAACCCTTATATTGTTGAAACACATTGCCCATCGGTAGCATTTGAAGGCATTAGTGCTATAATTATTATCCACTTTTAATTATTTTTATAGACTTGATTGGGAAATTAAATCACTCCTGTGTCAATGCAGATCAAAGAGCATACACTAATGCATCTGTGGTTAAATTGATCATAGAAACAGCGTAATTGAGCTTAGATTTTGGCTTTTTAAAACAGTTTCTAATTCTAATAAAAGCAGAGAGTACAAGAGAAATATCATATTTACAAATAACATTAATTCCAGGTTTTATATATTATAAAATTCTTTGTTTTAACTCCAAAATTCAACCCAAATCATAACAACTTGCAATAAGAACTAGAAGTATTGTAATAATAATTCCCTTGATACCGTTCAGTATTAAACTCTGGAGAGAAGGAGAATAATAAGTGCACATAGTCCTAAAACTTTTTGTTTTTCTATTTATTTATTTATTCATATATTAGTATTATCTGATAATTTTGTTTCTTTTATATGTGATATATTCTGGAGCAGCATCTTTTAGAGCATTTGCAGAATGTATAGTTTTCATTTAGACAAGAATTTCCAAATTTGGAATCTATTTATATTTAAATGTGTTTATGCCCAAAGGGGCAACCAAGACCATTTCTGATTGCTAAACGTCTGTTTTGCTAGATTCATTTTGCTTTGACCTTTAGTACTAATAGTTTCGGTATATTCTATAGAATATACTTTTTTACAAATGCACTTTTGGCTTCTGTTACACTGAGCCACAAGTTTTTTTCAAATGTTTTATTAAAGTTTATCTTCAGATAAAATACAAATAGAAACAAAAGTTAGGAAAGTTAAAGAAGGAAGATGCAAAGAGAAAAAGAAAAGAAAAAAGTGGTTATTTCTGACTTTCTTCAGAGCAGTAGTATACAAAAGTCTACACACCCCTGTTAAAACCTCAGCCTTTTCCTTTACATTTTTATATATTTGTTGCCTATAGCAACAGTCATTTAGTCATGAAAAGCTACACAGTTTCATTTTTTTCAGTTTTGAGCAGTAAGTCCAGAAGTGGTGTCCAAGTAGAAAAAAAATTAGATGGATTCTTCTCCTTAATTAAAACAGTCAAATTGAGCAATAGGTTCTGATGAAAATTCACATGCATATAAGGAGAACTTCTCCAAGTGATCACAACTCACAATCTGCCCAAGGGGACAAAAATACAGTTGCATAATCCAAGCAAATATGCCATATAGATACAGCTAAAGTCAGAATGAAGCTAAATGCTAATCTACCAAGATAACATATAAAAAGTCAAAGCAAGGACAAGTTTTTCTCTTATGGTTGTTTCATTTAAGCAAAAATGTTATATTTGAAACACAGCTCTTGATTGTCCTTTTATGACCATTTCTGATGTTATACATAAGTAGGAAAAGAATACAATATTTCATGCATGATCCCTGCACATTTATTTTATATGCATCAGAAAGTTAATTAAATATAATTTATGTATTTAATATAATTTGTGAATCACACATACAATCACACAGATTTATTTATCAAATTTTTCTATTGCCTATCTCATTCTCAGAGTGACTCTGGGCGGTATTTATTTATCAAATTTACTGTAGATTCTTATGTACATATACATACATATAAAGTTCCTCCTTTAAGTCATGTGGGTAACACATTAATGGTTGTGCAACTAAGAATTCCCACATTTATATCTATGCATTTGGATTAGCACCTATGGCTGAAAATTATGGAGTCTGAAATGGAATGGAGTATTTCGGAAGTTTGTCTTCACATTAAATTTTTTCCAGTTCATCTCCATGTGCAAATTATCAGTTGAAAGTAATTTACATATACATATACAGTACATGAAATAAAAAGGATGCGGTGGCTCAGTGGCTAAGACACTGAGCTTGTCAATCAACAGGTCAGCAGTTCAGCGGTTCGAATCCCTAGTGCCACGTAGCGGGGTGAGCTCCCGTTACTTGTCCCAGCTTCTGCCAACCTAGCAGTTCAAAAGCATGTAAAAATTGCAAGTAGAAAAATAGTGACCACCTTTGGTGGGAAGGTAACAGCATTCCATGTGCCTTTGGCATTTAGTCATGCCAGCCACATGATCACAGAGACGTCTTCGGACAGCACTGTCTCTTCAGTGTTGAAACAGAGATGAGCACCGCCCCCTAGAGTTGGGAACGACTAGCACATATGTGCAAGGGGAACCTTTAGCTTTACCTTATACATGAAATAATAATCTGATTTTGTTCTTTCCATGATACAAAGTTGCATATTATTCCAAACTACAGAATTCAACATTTTAGATTTTTCATCACCCTGTACAAAAACAGGATTATTTTTTTTTATTTTTTTATTTGATTTATATGCCACCCTTCTCCGGAGACTCAGGGCGGCTTACAGTGCGTTAAGCAATAGCCTTCATACTTTTGTATATTTATACAAAGTCAATTTATTGCCCCCACAATCTGGGTCCTCATTTCACCTACCTTAGAAAGGATGGAAAGCTGAGTCAACCTTGAGCCTGGTGGGATTTGAACTTGCAGTAATTGCAAGCAGCTGATCTTAATAACAGTGAATTAGTCCACTGCGCCACCAGGACTCTTTTGATTTTGATTTAGGCATGAATATAGGAAATTCAGGTGACATGTGCAGTAGCCCATGCAAATATCTGAAGGATTGCATATAAACAGGAAAACAAATTTAATAATTTAAAAGATCATGTAAATTTATTTGGTTTCAAAAGGGAAGAATTTGGAGGTGGTGAAATAAATATTAACAGATCATTTCAAATATTTGTATGCATTGCCTACTGAAATATATACCGTGGATATATAAAGTCTACACACCCCTGTTAAAATGCCAGGTTTTTCAGATCACGATAAATCACTTCAGAATTCTTTCCATTTTTAACACAGCATATAAGCTAAACATTTTTTTCAATTGAAAAACAAACTAAAACCTTTTAGGTGGAAAAATAACGATTAAAAACTTACAATAATGGTGTTGCATAAATATGCATATCCTTAAACTAATATTTTGTTGAATACCTTCTGATTTTATGACAGCATATAGTCTTTTGGAGTGAAAGTCTATCATCATGGCACATTTTGTCTTGGGAATCTTTGCTCTATTTCAGCAGCCTAAAACCTAACTCTGCCCAGAGACTGTATCTTTCAGACTTCTCATCCCCCTGATAATTGAGGGGTACCAGACAGAATCTAATTTAACAGCTTTAGCATTTGGATAGTCTTAAAAGCCATAAATCAGACAGTTACCTGATTTAGAATTGGAGAAGGTAACATAAAGTAAACCTCTATCAAAACCAGATTAGAGCAAAGCCACAGTGAAGCCCTCTTCAATTTTAGTGAAGAGGCTTGTTGGACACTGTGGCAAGGAGGGTCTTTCACCAATGTAATCTTTCCCAAATCAGGAGCTGCTGACTACAGTGGATCCTGATGACTATGATGTGTTAAACGTGTATGTCACCCAATTTTAATGACTTTGGGTGGCTCATAACAATTTTACAAGAAATTACAATAAAACCAGTAGCTCATAAAAGATAAAAATAAATAAATGGCAAGCACAATGTGGTGAGAGGTCTCACTGTTCCATGCCAAAGACCTGGGTGAACAGCCAGGTCTTCATGGTTCTTCTAAACAATAGTAAAGTGGGAGCATCCATATATCAGGGGAAACTTGCTTCAGAGGACAAGTGTTATTACATGTGCACTTCTGGAATCCCAATTACAATACTCTTTTTAAGCAAAGGAACCCATATAACATCAACCCTACAGGAACAAATTGGCCAGGCAGATGTTATGGAAAACAGGTAGTCCCTCTAATAAGCAGGCCATATACTGTGTAGGGCTTTACAGATAACAACCAGCCTTGAAATGCACATGAAATTAAACTAGCAACCAGTACAGCTTGCAAAGCAGAAGTGTTACATGGGAAGTCTGGGACATGGCCATCACTATATATGCATTCTGGACCAGTTGAAGCTTCTAGGTCAGTGATGGCGAACCTATGGCACGTGTGCCACAGGTGGCATGCGGAGCCATATCTGTGGGCACGTGAGTGTTGCCCTAGCTTAGCTCCAATGTGCATGCATGCTCCGGCCAACTGATTTTCAGGCCTTCTAGTCCCACCAGAAGTCAGGAAATGGGCTGTTTCCAGCCTCCAGAGGGCCTCCGGGGGATAGGGAAGACCGTTTTCGCCCTCCCCAGGCTCCAAGAAAGCCTCTGGAGCCTGGGGAGGGCAAAAAAATAGGCCTACCTGGCCCACCATGCCATCACGTACCAAAAGCGGGGAAAGCACGTGTGTGGTGGTGGTTGTGCACACATGTGTGTGGGGGAGTGTATGGAATTGTGGGTGCGGGCATGCAGACACGCAACCCCCGCTCTCCCCCCACTTTTGGCATGCGACAGCAAAAAGGTTAGCCATCACTGTTCTAGATGGTCTTAAAGGTTGTGATAGTTAAGCCACAAGGTGACTAGGACATAAGTGATTATTTGAAGGGCAACTGGTGATTGGATGGAATTGTGCAAAGGCCCTCCTGGCCACAGCTGACATCTGTTCTTCAAGTTGGAGTCATAACTCCTGGATTGCCCTGCCAGGTTGCATGCCAAATTTGAAGGGCAACGTACTACTGATGCAGATCAAAGATGAAATATCCCTAGATATTGACTCAGCCTTCCATCCTTCCGAGGTAGGTAAAATGAGAACCCGGATTGTGGGGGCAATAAGCTGACTTTGTATAAAAAAAGAACACCGCTTGGGGGGGGGGCGAAAGCCCTACTAAGCAGGTATATACAAAAGTATGAAGGCTATTGCTTAACGCATTGTAAGCCGCCCTGAGTCTCCGGAGAAGGGCGGCATATAAATCGAACCAATAAATAAATAAATAAATAAATAAATAAATAGATCTGCATAGCCCGAACACCCACAGCCACGTGATCTTAGTAGAATTTAATTAGAGATGGTTCCTTCCTATCAAACCTCCACAACCTCCAAATATTTGGACAGAGCCTTGACAGCTTCACTTGGCTGGTCTAGGGTTGAACAATATAATTGGATCTCATCAGCATACCTATGATACCAGATCCCAGACTGGTGGATGACTTTACTTAACAGAGAAAGTAGAACCTGGGGCACTCCACAAAAGAGGTAACTAAAGGAATCACCAACACGGACTGGAACAACATGAAGAAAGGAAGTGAACCACATACTGATCAAGATTAATCAGTACAGCAGAAAGCACCATACAAATAATTATAAATACAGATAGTCCTTGACTTAGAACAGTTCATTTAGTGGCCATTCAAAGTTACAATGGCACTAGGTTAAAAAAAGTGACTTATGACTGTTTTCAATACTTATGGCCATTGCAGTACCCCCATGGTCATGTGATCAGAATTCTGACACTTGGCAACTGGCATGTATTTATGGTGGTTGCAGTATCCTAGGTCATGTGAACGCTGTCTGTGACCTTCTCACAAGCAAAATCAATGAGGAAGCCAGATTCAGTTAATCTTGTTAACAACTTAACAACTGCAATGATTCACGTAACATCTGTGGCAAGAAAGATTGTAAAATGGGGCAAAACTCATTTAACAAATGTCTCACTTAACAAAATAAATTTTGAGCGCAATTGTAGTCATAAGTCAAGGACTACCTGTATAAAAGTAATTTTTTTAGCATTATTTTCACCATCTTTTAAAGTTCTTGAGGGAAACTTTTCCTGGAACATCTCTGGGGGGAAACAGGTTACTGTGCTCCTTGTGCCTCTTAAACATCACAAAAACAATTGCAGCAGGCCATATTCAGTTTTAAACAAAAATTATATGACCAGTTTATGAATTTGTAATTGTCAGTGGTTACAAAAGGAAGCAAGAAAATTTATTACAGGTGAATATTTTTCCACAATAAAAAAATGTTCCAGTATATTTCCGATCAATCCTGTCTAGCCTGGTATCTTCCTGATATGTTGGATGTTATTTGCATGACTAATGTTTACAGAAAGTTTTTCTAAGGCAGGGGTGTCAAACTGGGGGCCCATGGGCCAGATACGTCACACACAGGCCATGCCCATCCCAACTCCGTGAATGGGAAAACGTCACGAAACATCACATGACGGCAACATGACACTGTGAGATTGACACCCGTGTTCTAAGGAAAGATACGGAGCAGATTTCCCTTCAAAATATCCTTCTAAATTAATGCCTTCTCAGATTTCATGTTCCCTAAATATACATTGTGTGAATTAATTGAAAATAAAATCTATGCTCCATTTCATTTTTTTAACTGTTATTATTTTTGTGTCTTCCAGAAAGCTTCTTCCCCTCCCTACCTCTTGCAACAACTCCTCCCAAACAGCCAGCTTTATGGGAAACATTTTTTTCAGGTAATGAGGCTCAAAGTCAGCTCTTTGCCCAGGTGAGCACGCACACGTTGACTCATTCAGAGAAGAGCTGAAAAGCTCACATTCAGGTTGCATTAATCTGAAAACAAGTGTACTTTTGTGCCTAAGGAGTATTATTTTCATTGCCATCAATTTAGTACATAGATAGACTGTGATTCTAGACTAGCTATCAGGTTGCCCTGAAGGCTGAGATCCCTTAGCAGACCACTCTATTTAATTTAGACTAATCTACAGCTCAGCGAAACTTTGTAACCTCTCTGATTTCCTCTATCATCATGAACACTCTTATTTCCCTTTCCCCAAAGTAACTACCTTGGAGCTTAACTTGGAAGGTGGGGGAGACAAGGAAAGGGAGAAGAGGGACCACCAGGTAATCTAAAGAGATCTCTCTCTTTCTTTTTTTTTAACAGCAATTTAGCTGAAAACACAAAACATTTAACTAGTTCATACCTGATAGACCTGGTGTTTGTTTAACCTGATTTTCTTTTATTCCCTTGTATCTTGTTCCGTGGGAGAATCCTTAAAGGTAAAAAAAAAATAAAACTGAGAAAACTACTTCAACTCTTAGATTTCACAACTGGTGCTTAATACGAGCCACAAACTATCTATGAAAAAAAAATCTTGGCAAAGAATTAAACCTACTGTTTTGTACATATTTATCTGGAAATAAATCCCACTGAACTCAGTTTATTTCTTTTGAGTAGACACAGGATTAAGATCATGGTATGAATGACACCCAGCTAATACTAGCAATTTGAATTTGAGGCCACAAAGGCCCACTGAAAGCAGTCTATGCTAAGATGAATGAATAATTCTAAATTCAGTGCCTCAGTTGCCTGCTTTTACGTTATCATTCCCACCACAAAATTTCTCTGCATTATTTGGAAATCATCATTTGTTTTTGTGTGCAATTTCTGCTGATGTGTGCAGTTAACACCGTTTTTGGATATGTATCTTTGTTAAATAAATGTTTTCCATAACACAAATTCTAAATTCAAATGACATGAGTCTATATCCATGAAGCAGGGGATAAGGTCATTTTGCTGTAAAAGAAATAGGCAGCAGCTACTCTTAATCTTTGTAATAGGCATATTTATGCCTGTTTGTCCCTGGTTAGTATTAGGGTGGAAGATCATGGAAAAGTCCCAGGGCCAGACAGGCAAGCTGGAAAAACTCCCTTGAAAAAAATAGTAAGAAAATACTTTGAATTCAAATAGGACTCAAATGCCATTAAGTGAAATCTGAGATTTTGTTTCTTTTAATCTTCAATATTTATTATGTCACTGCTGTTATGTGCTGTTGTAATTGACTCCTAGTGACCCTATAGATCAGGGATGGACAACTATGACCCCTTTATGACCTGTGGATGTCAACTCCCAGAATTCCTGAGCCAGCCTGTCTCAGGAATTCTGGGAGTTGAAGTCCACAGGTCATAAAGAAGCCATAGTTTCCCACCCCTGCTATAGAAAACAGCTCTCCCAGCCATTCTGTCTCTTTTCAGCACTTTGTCTATCCAATGTGCTCTCCTACTGTCCGCCTTGTACAACATTGGAGTCTTTTGCAGAAATTCTTTATGGTGTCATTGGTTCAATGCATGACTTTTTGTTTCATGATTTCACTGAACACCTAGTATGATTTACTGCAATACTGTACAGGTTGTTTTCTTACCAGTCCAAACAATACAAAGCAGCCATGTCCATCAGCAGAGCTCCAAGGAATCTACATTCTCACTCTTGGCCAGACACCCAGGGGTGGGTCCTAACCGGCTTTGCTACCGGTTCTCTTTGTGTGTCCGCTTCGCACACGATCGCCTCTTCGGTTGCATGCTTTGCGCGTGATCACCGCGCGCATGCTCGGTTCGCTTGCAGGCACACTAAACTTGCGCTTCGTGCAAGCGCGTTGCGAATCTGGCCACCTCTCAGCTGGGCAAAAAAAGCAGACATATAAGGTCAGAATAATGCAGGGACGGGCAGGAGGCTCATCTCCCGAAGACAGAGAACCGGTTCGGTGACGTCATATCGTCACCGCTACCGGCTCTCACGAACCGGGCCAAACCCACCACTGCAGGCACCATCCTTCCTACCTGTCATTCCATTCAAAATGAGCAAAGCAATTTTTTTCCATTCACTGTAACTGATATCGTTGGTATAATATCAGGTGGAATTAGACCTTGGAAGATAGAATCCTTCTAGTCTTTTAGGAAAATTGCAAAAATAGCAGCTGCAATAAACAAATGTGATCCCCTTCTTTCTCCCTTCCCATCCGATCTTTTATCCACAGAGAGCATAAAGTGTGTGTTTCTCCTAAAATGTATCCGAGTACATTTAATCTTTTTTATTTGTGTTGTCATTTAAAGCTTTCTAAACAATGGTCTCTGCACCGGCCATGGCTGACATGATAAAGTTGTCCCCTGTAGCCAAATCTGCCCTTACTTAGAATCGATATTTAAAAGGCTATACGAGCACTACAGAGATCACTTGGCACTTTTGTTAAAGCCAACTGTAGAAAATAGTACCAGCTAAAGCGATTCAACTATTTCAACCAGCAGGAACCTTGTGTTGATAGAATTGATTTTCACACCACTTACCAATTCACTTCAGTGTTCTTATGATGCTTCAGCAGTTACTCAGCACCTTGACAGCGTGTGGCTTTGATGATGTCACTTGAGTTGAGGATGCTTATCTCTTCATAAGCTTGAAGAACAGGCTAGATAGTAATGCTAGTTTGCTGCCCCACTGCTGTTTACCTGAAAAAACTCGGGGTGATACCAAATTGTGTAGGATTTTACTCCTAGGAAGCAATTAAAATTTTTAAGAACCAAGCTACTTTTTTTTATATGTTTGGAAACCTTTGGCTTTATGTATGTGTTTCCTTGAAGCTAAGAATGTTATCTTGCTGCAGTATACCAGATGCCTGTAACTGAATTAAATAAGATGGTGACATCTTTTAGTAAGACCTGTTACCCTTCAACAGATTGATGCTGGAGTCAAAATGCTAGCCAGTTTTGGCAGCTGAGCATGTGAAGTAAGCTTAAACCACTCTTATCTTTGCACTACAATTATGATTGTGTTAGTAAATATTTTACATATGCTATCTTCAATCTTTTAGTAGGGTAGACTAGGAGAGAATGAAACTGTGCTTTCAAATATACCTTAGCTCTAAGCTTAATTTCTGCTCACTCTGAATGAAAATTAAAATTTGCCTAAGCACAGTACATAATATAGGCCACCCAAACCAAAGGATTAATTTAAAAGTATTTTAAAATATTATATGAAAGTTTTAATTACATGAGGGAAAAATCATAAAGCTGTCCCATAATTAAAGCATATTGATTTCATTTTTTCCTTGAAATGCTAAGACTATTTCAACACATGCAGAATCAATAAACATAATTAAAATATGAGCTCATCAAAACAGCAATTAAATGTACTTAACAGCTTTTGTGGCTTTTTCTCCATATGGTTACTGTGGGAGTGTGAATCTGGCTAGCTAGATAAATGTAACAAAATGAAGAGAAAGTCTAGGAAAATATTACTGTAGTATCATGAGCAAAGACAGTAAAGTTTAACTCTATAATAAATTCCAATAAATCAAAAGTTGATTAAAAAGCAATATATACAAACATAAGGAAGAACTTCTGTTTTATATTTCTAAGATTAAGATTTTCATTAAAAAAAGCACCCATGTCCCTCTCTAGACTGAAGCATCCTCATAACCTTCTAATATACAAGTTGATCTGCCTTCTTTTTAATAATGTTTGTGTTTAGGAATTGCATTGCATGAACCCAATATTTGCTTAGGCTACAAGGGACTGCTGTTAAACATGATGGGTCAGACTTCAAAGTAAACATGCATATGAATGTTATGTGTAAAATTGGTCACTTCATGTCATTGAGATCCTTCTTCCAAACATCTGCAGAAAGTCATGCACACTTCATATTCTTCAGGAATGTGTGTGAAAATAAGTGCTGAAAATGACTTGGACTGAAAAACTTGCTTTAAATCTACATTGATATAATGCACAGGATACAATTTTTGATTAGCTCAAGTTAATTCAAACAGTCATTAGAAAGGTGTAGATGAGAAAACCTTGCATCTACTTCCTTGTTCATCATTAGAAATACTAGGTAATATAAACAGATTCATCAGACAGAAAGCCAGTATGGTGTCATTGTTCAGGTGTTGAATTAGGACCTGAACCCTGAGGTTCAAGTTCACTTTTAGCTATAGAAGCTCACCAGTTAACAGACTTACTGTGTAGACTAAGACAAGAGATCAATTCTATAGACTATTGACTATGTTTATTAATAATGACTATATTAATAAACAAAATAAATTTTGCAAGTGTAGCTGTGCTTTACTCACTTGCTCCATTACATTAATATGAATTAGAGGAATGTTTGCATGAGTCTTTTGTATGTGCTTTTTTGTTATTTTGGACTTAATCCATGCTTTTCTACTTGTTGGTTTAGTAACAGATCTGGCCTATCTTTATCAAGGTCATTTTCTATATTCTGTATGCTGGATTATTTTGGCTCAAGTATCTTGAAGATCAATCTATGCTACTGTTCTGGGAAAGAACAGAGTATTACATCAATAGCACTTAGACTTATATACTGCTTTGTAGTGTTTTACAGCCCTCTATAAGCAGTTTACAGAGTCAGCATATTGTCCCCAATAATCTGGGTCCTTATTTTACCAACCTCGAGATGATAGAAGGCTGAGACAACCTTGAGCTAATCAGGATCAAACTGGTGGCAGTCAGCAGAATTAGCCTGCAGTATGCATTCTAACCACTGCACCACCATCTATGTATGTTATCTTGACTTCCTGGATAAACCTGGCTCCTTTGTAGGAACTCAGTTTATAGCCATAATGACCATGAAAAATCAAGGTGAAACAGCAGATATAGAAGTTCCAAACCATATATAATTTTATAGATTATCAACTTGGATTACACTTTAAAAGGAAATTGGAAGTCAATCTATATACTATATACTCCATACACTTATTAAAATATATTTTGCTTAAGGTTAGGAAATGAAGCTTCACAGAATTCATTTGACACCTCGTCAAAGAAAGGCTCAATTCTAATGCTTTCTGCTAATACAGTAGAAAGGCTCAATTCTAATACTCCTTACAAAGAGTTATACCACAACTGTACAGTAAAACATCTGCAGATGCACTAGGCGCAGTATCTAACATTTGTGGGTAGAATTGGAAAAGATTACTTTCAAAAATACTGAAGAGCTACCAACAGGCAGTATAAATTCAGAATACAGCAGATTTTATTTTTGTGGCATCCAGTTGTGTTCTTAAATGATAAAAGGCCTTTGATATAGTAACAGCAAAACATCTTCTATCATCAGAAAAACAGGCCTAATTTTTGCTAATTTCCCCATTCTTGCTGCATCCTTCTATGACATCCGTTCCATTGCAGGACAGAAAAGGAAACACATAAAGCGATTTGGGGAACCACGGAAGATATCACAGAGGAGGGTTATTACATCACTCATGGAAGCTTTCAGACCTTTGTGTCAATGGAAGACACAATTATAGCTCTATACTTTATTTTTATTTATTTATTTATTTATTTATTTATTTATTTATTTATTTATTTATTTATTTATTTCATCAAGCATGTATTTGATAACAGATACAAGTATAAACATGATTATGAATACATGAAATGGATATGAATAAAAGGAAACATTAGGACAGGGATGATAGGCACGCTGGTGCGCTTAAAGACTTCTTAGGAATGGGATGAGGTCTACAGTAGACAGTCTATCTCTTCAAGGGTCAAAATCATTATGTCCAAAAGGGCATTGCTTCTCACTCCTTTTCTTTTGATTTCTTTGCCTTCTAACATGCCTAATCAACTTTACTTCAATCTCTTGGTCCATTTTGCTTTTGCTTTCCCTCCTAAATGCCTTTTCTCATTCTCAGAAGATTCATGCCTCCCAGATCATTCCTATAGCATGAGCAATGAGACTGAAGTTCAGAAGAACAGACTTTTTGGGGGTGAAGAGAACATTTCGAGGCAATTAATTCCCAGCTTGATTCTGTATTTTTAATAATAGATTCAGACATAGTTTTTGTATCCAATGTATATAACTTCTCTGTCAAGTTTACCTGAAGAAAGCAACCAAAACCAGTAAGATTCTCTATCATTGTCCTTCATCACTTTTCATGACTTTAAATTGCATGTCAATCTCTCTTTTGGCTTTTCATCATATTTACCTCATCCCAAGTCAAAAGCAGCCTGTCAACCTTAACCAAGTATTCTGAATATGAGTATCTTAACAATGTTTTCTGTATGTTCTGCAGCTATGTAGAATCAGAGCCTTCAGATTTTTTTAAAAAGGAAATTGACAATAGGAACTGCCAGAATGCTTCAGGTGTTGGAATTGACCTAGATGTTCAGGCTTTGTCCAAATTTTTGTTCCATTTCTGCTGTGATGGTCGAATATGCAATATTATATTCTAAATCTAGCATGCTGTAATAGTCACATTTTTGCATGTTGTTTCATAGGAAGCAAAATGTCTGGCATTTACATTTCTCTTTTAAAGTAGAAAATTGATTTGAATAATTCCAAAATTCAAAACAGATGAGGGAGCACAAAAATATCTCTTGTAACAATAAACCATTTTATTTTATTTTGGTTATTTTAAATTAGAACACAGATTGAGTTCCATAATATTTTTTTTAAAAAAGATTGAAAACAAAAAGGATATAAAGCAAAAAACAAAAACAAGAAAATACACAATTGCAGATATAGAGAGTCTATAAGTTCCTTAGCAAACAAATTTCCCTGACATTTGTAGCACACAAGCAGAGTAGTGAGTTTTGTCATCACTCCAACTCTGGAACTTTCCACCAATACAGCTGCTAGTGAATTTTGTGCAGTCCCAGTCACCACAAAAATGTATGTATGTTACTTGTTTGGAAAGAAACCAAACAATGATACACAAAGAGTTAATTTGCTTTCCTTGGGAGCAGAATATTAACATTTTTATATTGCTACCTTTAGTAGTTGTGTGGATTTGTGCAGTTCAGATGTATCTTGATAGGTTCATTTTGCTCCTTAACATCCATTTCCCAAAGAAGCCAAAAAAAAATATGTGGCGCTACTCACTTCAGAGGTTAGAAAAAGGTAGGAGTTAAGATAGAACTTTAGTAAACCCAAAAACAAGGAGTGGATTTATGCTTTTGTGTCAATATGTAAGATATGTTAGCTACCAAAAACAATTTCCATTATTAAACTTGTGCTTAAATGCAATATAACTCGTTTGCTTTTTTCACCCATCTTGACTTGATGGATTTCAGAACATCAATTCTGAAGAAGTTTCTACAAGCCAAAATAATAATCTTAAGCATGTGCAAAGTTTCAATAAAGGTTTAAGTGAAGCAATTCTTTCAGAGCTGCTTCATAAAAATATACATACATATTTCCAAAGTAACCGTGTTGAATCACTGCATTTCTGAGCCTCTCATCTGGTTGTTCTAATGCCTAGAAGAAGCATCTAGACATGTATGTATAAATGGAACTTCTCTCCCAGTTCAGATGTGCTGTTAAGGCAGCTCAAAGCAACTTGTCAAAGAGAATCTTACTTAATAATAATATCACAATTGTCTTCTCTTCTATCAACCTCACAACCCTGAAAAGCGAAGAATCACTTTCGCTTTACTGCTGCAGGTCCCAGTGAAACAAAACTTCTCTTACTATTTTTCATGTAAAAAAGGGAAAGTAAAATAAATTTGCTCACTATAATCTAATCTGTATTTTTGGCTTGTACTATATGAATTTGTCCGCTGACATGAAAAATGTCACAGTAAGTGAGAACTGCGGAATCCTTAAGGCAGGGGTCTCCAACCTTGGCAACTTTAAGACTAATGACTTCAACTTCCAGCATTCAATTGGGAGTTGAAGTCCACAAGTCTTAAAGTTGTCAAGGTTGGAGACCCCTGCCTTAAGGCATCTTTCTCTTTGGACCTCTGAAGGAGGTGAAGTTACAGTGAGGTAGGACTTCCAGCAAAACAAACTACTTGTAAGTCCCAATTCTTCCAGAGAGCTCTAGTGTTTCAATAACAACCACACAGACTAATTCTACTGTATTTTCCAATACTTTAGAGGGAAAAAATGCATTCCATTTTCAAACACAGCCCACATCAAGGGATCATTGAGATACAGAATTGGTTTTGAGCTGGAGAAAAATTGTCATGTGGAAATACCCAAATACAGTCTGCAAAAAATATGGTCTACATTCTATGTTAGATAGTATTGTTTTCTTTCCCTATTTCGATCATCATTCAATAGCTGAATATCAAAAATAATAAAAATCAAAGCTCCATTGTTTGATTGCTTTTGTTTGATAATGATTGATTATGTCCATCTTGAATACTGTAACCATAAAAAATCTGTTAAAAATAACCTTATTAAAAGGCTGTATATATAAAATAGGAGCTGCTTAAAGATGGGTCAAGGACAGAAATAGTTACAGTCTGATTAAAAAAAGGAACTATTTATTTATTTATTAAATTTATTTGCCTCCCATTTTGCCATGAGGCTATGTTTCAGAGCAGCTGCCATGCCATTTTTCATATGTAATAAACCTCATATCTAATACAAAGCAATGAGAATCTGTTTAAGGCCTAAAATAGGTCACAGAAGCCAATAATAAAAGGGTTGCATCAATCATCAGGTAAAAGCAATTGACTGAAATATAGTCAAACCATCTACTTTTTTAATCAGCGACATCTAGAGACTTATTTTATGCTCTAAGAATCTAACATATCATCAAAAAATAAATCCTTTCAATAACAAGCCAGAAGTCCTAATTAGCATAAGAAATGGAGATATATCTGAAGATAATTATTCACAGATAATAATTATCCATAGAAAAAGATTTTTTTAAAATTTCTGTCCCCCGATTGTCTTTAGCATTCACAGCATCTGAAGCAAAAGTTTATTTTCATTCAGATGTTCCCTTTCCTTCCTCCATTCTTTTTTTCATAAACCTCAAAAGACTAATTATCTACATATTAAGCATGTTTCTGAAATATGACTGAACCTATCATCATAGGCAAATGTGCTGAAGAATGTACCCCATTATTTGAAATGACAGGATGTATATAAAGCCCATATGTTTTCAAAAGGGTTTCTGTCAGTATTAATCAAAATGTTGGCAAATTTATGAACACACTGAACAGCACGCCTGCCATATGGGTAATCTCTCTCCTTTAATATTGGGAATTTGAATTAATAATAAACAGTGTAGAGAGCATGGGATAAAATCAATGATCTAAGTGCCAGAAAAAACAAAATAACTTTTGAACTTGTTTGTTTCTGCAAGGGTCACTTTTTGTCTTCCCTCAAATGATCTTTATGCCGATTCTGGTTACCTCAAGGAGTATCATGAACTGGAAAAGGCTTTTAACATTGACTGAATCCTGCCACTGTGACAGGATTTTAGGCAATACTAGCTTCAACAACTCAATAACTACCCTTAGGTAAGTTTCAGGAATCCAAGATCCAATCATAGCTCATTGCTGATATTCATATATGATCACTTTTTAAAAATCTGGTCAGCACTTTAGCCAGCTCTAAGTAGCCGGATCTACCCATCTTTTTTATTTGCCAGATACTTTTTGATAGCTAATATTTATTGGCATGAAAATCAAAATATTCTTGATTTTAGCTGGAAAATGCCTACATATGCCTCAACAACATTCTAAGATAATAATAAGAAAATGTGTATTTATTTGGATTTACTACGTTGTAATAATATACTATAGCTAGTCCTCATTCAATGGCCACAATTGGGACTGGCAACTGATAACCAATGCAGTGCTAAGGGAATATCATGGGACTGCAAGGAGTTACTATATCACTTCCCTTCAATTATTAAGCTAATATTCACAAATCGTTAAGTGAGACATCACATGACCACAACTTGATATTTTACTGCCAGCTTTTCCATTGACTCTGCTGGTTGGAAGCTGGTTCTGAAACATGCAGATAGCAATCTTATGACTACAGGATGCTGTGAAAGTTGTAAGTGCAAGGACTGATCATAAAGTTCCTTTTTCAGTACTGTTTTAATTTCAAATGGTTGCTAAATAAGGCCATCATTAAATGAGACCTATCTGTAGAGTGGAAGGTTTCTTTATTAAGACATTTCATGGACTTATTGCAATATACCGTAAATTAAGAAAAAAAAATTACTTGGTTGGTTTACAAACCATAACATGGGCGGGGATATTTAAAAATGGTCTTTAATGTTCAAAGAAAAATTCCTGAAAGAACATTTTCCAACTGCTAGAGCTGGCAATTTTTTTGTTGATATTCAGTCATTGAATCCCTTTGGTCTCTTTGGTACTTGATGGAAACCATTTTGCCAGCTTTATCTATTCATAATAGTTCCTTAAATTCTTGTATGCTCCTGCTTGTCTTACTGATGATACTATCTATCTACTTCATTTTCTGTGAGCATGTTTTTCGATTGCCCTCTATTTTTTTTTATAAGAATCAGTTTCTTGTCCAATGAATACGTCTCTGATAAACCCTTGACAAGCCTCTAACCTACCTGTTTCCATTTTGTTTCCCAACTAATTTTGCAAATACAGATTGACTACATTTGTCATGTGATATTTCATCTCTTTTCTAGGATTCCTCTGAAGTAATGAAAGATGTTCAAGCTTCCTTCAGCAATTTTCTTCAGTACCTTAGGTTGAAAGCCAAGGTCATTCAAAGTCAGCAGATAGTTGTATCTGTTTCTATCAAGCTCTTCAACTCTTCATAATTACCTAGAGGAACATATTTCCTTTTTTAAGAGAAGACTGATCTAAAATAGGCATGGAATCATGCATTCTGTCTCCTTCTCCTCCTCCTCACTACTTATTTTTCTCGCTCTTTCCCATTTATTTTGAATATAGCTGAAGCTCTTCTACTACACTCAGTTTCCTTCACTAACCTCAGCATTTATGTTTTCTTCTGTACAAATCCAGGGTGCCTGAATGTAGCTTTCTGACTTGGCCTTCTTCCACATTTTATATGTGTTCTTGTGGATTCTTAGATTTTTAGTAAGCTTTTGTGCAGTGAGCTGGCCTGTTCTGCATCTTCCATTTTTTCCCTTTTGGATTTGTTTGTCATTGTGCTTTTTTTTTTTTTTTTTGGAACACTCATCCATCTTGGATTCCTTTTCCATTAGCTTCTCTATAATGGAATCCTACTTATCATAGTTTGGGGCTTATTAAAATCTGTTTTCTTGAAGACCAAGACATGCATTCAATTATGTTCAGCTTTCATTTTAAGTCTCCCCCAAATCAATCTCAACTCCTTGTGACTTAATAAGCACATCTTTGGGTTTTCTTGATAAAAGTATAGAGGTGGCTTGCCATACCTTCTAGGATGTTTTGTGACTTTGCTATCTAGCCTAAAACCTTGATATTTTCCAAGTAATGTCCTATCCAATATTAACCACAAATAACCCTGCCCAGAGAAGTTCATACAAATGTTGCCAATGGCTTTATTTCCTTTATAATTATGAAGTCCACCATTATATAGTCATCAACATTGTTGTTACTTCCATTTACTATGTTTTCCCTGCTGATTAATATAAAGTCAGATATAACTGATTCTCTTTTGTCTTCTTTTGTTTTGCAAAAAAGGACATTGTTAGCATATATAGGCTTTGTCTTTTCATTTTATTTTGAAAATTCTTAGAATGATAGTCTGTAGTCACAGGCTGATCTTGGTGAAGTTGACAATCATATTTAGATTCCCAACTCTACAAATTTCATCATGGCACTGTATGCTTTCATCCCACAAATTACCCATATGAATATCTCAGATTATAATTTCAGAATGTATTGATTGGCCTTCCCTCTTATTATTTTAGGAAGTCCTTGAAGCTGTATTTATTTCCCTTCTAATATATCAGCCTCAAAGATGCTGATTGGGATTCCAAAAGTACAAAATGATGTTTGTGAAACTGAATATTCAATAGCATATGTTTTGGGACATATGTTTTAGGCCACTGAGTATATTTGGAATTGGAACATTAGAGCATGTTAGGGACCCTCTCTGAAGAGAGCTGCCTTGGTAGGGGTAGTTGATTAAAAACAACACATATAAAATATAAATAATTTCCAACACCCAACTGTTATTTTTTAAGAATGTTTGTGTGGAATCCAGAGGTACTGTTTGCTATACAGATCATCCTTAAAGCTAATGATTTGCTTTGCAGTCTGCTAGCTTCACATTCACTTTTTAATTTTTAAAAAAATCCAAAAATATTTCAATAGGACAAGAAATTTGTGGGCAGGCACAAAAGCACGACACTTTTAGTACTCAGAATATATATGCTCCTGAAACTATGAATCAGGATTAGATAAAAGGAATTCCATGTAGACATCCTCTTTCCACTTTTTAAAAAAAAATAAATAACAGAGAACTGCCATTTCAGATTAAGCAAATTATTCCCACAGAGAATGTAAGATTTCAACAATTCCCTTACTTTTATCTAATCCTGATTCATAGTTTCAGGAGCCTTGACAGAATAATTCTGGGGTTTTTTTTAGCATGATGTCTGAACAAATTATGCATATATCGATCATAGCTAAGATTAAAAAGAAGTAACTGCTAACAAGCAGTTCATTTCTACTGGGAAATAAATAATATGGATTAATTCAGTATTTTTGTATCTCAGTTTCCTAAACTTCTACAAAACTGGGGAGATAAATTGTGAGTCCTATCAACTACTTTAACAATGGTTTTCCGTATGTCACAAAAATAGTCAGGGAAAAATAAATTTTCTTTATCCTCTCAAAAGGCTTTCAGTTGTAGAGATGGGCTATATGTTATTATTTCTTCCAAATAGATCTCAGGATCATTTTTAAAATTGTTTTGCATGAGGAGTTATGTATTATAGGCGTCATATTCTGAGTAATGGTGAAGACTCCATCTTGCACCTGTTTGATTCCTTATTTCAGATCTGAGAACAAAGGACTTTGGGAAAGAAAGTTATAATCTGGAGCTGTCAATTAACTTTAATGTCATTCTTTGGACAAAATTGCAACAGCCGCACAGCAATGATTCTCTAGTGAAACTGTGTATTCCTTATCTGTCAACATTGATTCTAAATTTACTTTAGACTTAGAACTGCTGACAAGTGAACAGAAAGAACTAAATTTATACTGTTTTATTTTGCATTGAGGCTCTGCTAACAGGATCTGCATGTGGTACCCAGTTCAATAAGCTAAACCCTATGATTATGCAAAGCAATGGTGCTTTGGTGCTTGAAGATGTTCCTCCATGGCTTCAGCTGAAGTATCAGTGAGAAGAAGGTGCTTTGCCAAAGTTTCAATTGAAATAAAGCATTCCTCAGAAACTTTCCCAAAACCTTCCGATCCCAAGCTACATTCAGTTAGTAAGCACATCCCATTGCTCACAGTAGAACATTTTTTCTAAATGTGTACAGTTCCTGATTTATCTACCATCATAACTTCTTATCACTGCAATACATTTAATTATACGAATCAACTTGCCTTATTCCACATTTCCAATTCTTAAAATTCTTCTTTTTTTGTTCATTGCAGTACATTCAAATCACAAGTTGATTTGCATTTAGTTTAGAAGCTGAGTTTAGTTTGAAGGCTATAGTTTCTAGTGCCTTGTCCTTGTTAGAATGTAGTTGTAGAGCAGGGCTGTCAAACTCATGTCATCATGGCTTTCCCTCCTCCCCTTTGCTAAACCGGGTGGGAGCAGGGCCAGCATGTGACGCATCTGGCCTGCGGGCCATGAGTTTGACACTCCTGTTGTAGAGGGAAATATCATCTCCTCTATTTCCCTCCCTTCATCTTTCTTCTTTCTTTCTCTCTCACACACACAAACAATACACATTATGAATGATCACTTGACGATAATCAAGACATGCTGCTATTGTGATTGGTTGTGGTTGCATTGGGATCTTTACTGTGAATGAAGTGCATTTTGACATATTAATATTAGTAGTGTAAAACCAGCTCACATTGTTGCTTAAAAACAAGATGTTCCTATCAGGAGAGTTTTGGCTGGCCCTCCCAAGCTCCGTTTTCACTGGCAGGGGGTTGCAAGAGGCCGTTGCAGCTGAAACAGTGCTTGGGAGCACGTTTTCACTGGCAAAGCACTCAAGCCACCACAGGTTCCCCCGATACAAGTGACATCATGCTGGCCATACCCACCCTGGCCATGCCTACCCTGGTCCCCTGAGGTCAAACACAACCTTGATTTGGCCCTCAATGAAATTGAGTTTGACACCTCTGGTCTATAACATTTATTACTGTTGTTATATTTTTGGATGACTTTATTTCTATAACATCATGGATTTTCCAATCTCATTATTATGTAATGGTGGGCTTTTTAAAATTGTATTAAATTATCTGATAAGCTAAAAAAAAAGATGTGTAAAATATATGAGTTGAGTCCCCACATTTGTATCTTGGATAGGATTTAGGTATCAGTTTGAGAGCAAAGTTTACAAAGGTTTACAAAGAACACCTGTGAATCCAGTCCTCCCCTGCAACAATTAATAAATCAAGCCTTTTTCTTATAAAGACCCATCCTTTGAAGTGTATGTCTTCTAGGACTAATGTTTTAGCCTTTCATCTTGATTCAGCTGTTATATAATAGATGACCCATGTGAAAAGATAATGCTGGATGCATAGAACCTGGTATGTCAGCTTAAGGCTGATGGAATGCCAACCAGGCTAGTCATGTTAACAATGAAAGCTAGAATCTGTCTGGAGAAATATGATATTGATTTTGACCTTAGAGAGAATCATGGCTGTTCAGTGTAGTGCTGATGGCAAATATATGGAATTGATTTATATGATTAAATGAATAAATAACCCTATTGTTTAGTTTTGCATGAAAATATGTGGCACCTAGGTTGGAGTTAATCCTTAATTTTTTTCCTATGCATAATAGATTCCAAAGTGTAAACATAGCCATCAGCATGAACCCAAGTAGATGCTCTGAGTCAACAGTCAAACGCTTGATTGTGAACTCAAAAACATTGATAATGTTTGCGAAAAACTCCAGACTCTATTATATTAGATTTTTAAAGTTGATTGTAAGAGTCTTTGTAAAATTGTCAGGTCTCTGTCTCTAAAATATATAGAAATAAAACAATACGAAGAATGTTTTTTGGAGGGATATGTCTTTGTCTCTGCTTTTATTGATTTATTTTCAAAATCTTTAATATTTTTGCTTCAATTCAATTTCTTCATTTATATTTTCTTTATCAGAATCACCCCTAAAACTAAAGATGGAAGTCAGTAGGAATGAATGTATATGTATATGTCAGAAAACAATTTGCCTTGAAGAAAGGAATTTGACGGGCATATCCCACTACCATGCCATGGCCTATTCAGAACCAGTCCAAGTGACTCTGTTCCCCACTCCCCCTATTAATAGAATAAAACCAGATATGGGGATTTGTGCTTCTTTCCCAGATTTAAACCTTAGTTTTCATTTTTTTTTCTTTTCAAGGGAGAAAGAAAGGAAACGGTTAAATTATTCTTCTGCTCCAGCTGGCCAGCCTCAGCTGATAAAATTTGCATTTTAAAAATCTTGTCTGTTTAATGAAAAAGGTGCATTTAATTGTCACATGTAGTTTTTGCCCCGAACTGTCAATTTGGTAATGATTTGTTAATTTCTTAGATACAATGAAGGAAAAATTAAGCTTTCCCAGTCCCACAGTTTTCAGTGGAAGTAAATTAAGCACATACCCGAGCTACTGAATCATAAATGCTTCTTTATTTCGTGCTAATATATTAATGTATGGATCAGAATGTCATATAATATAGAATAGCATTTTCAGTTCTCCTTTGGCAGCCTTCATCCCTCTGATGTGCTGCATATTTCCAGGCACTTGCATGGAAAACAAAAGTGCAAGCAATTATGATCGAGTGTTTAGGAAGCCCAATTCTTCATGCTGTATCATAGCCTTAGCAAATGCAAGACCTAGTAATGAAACAAAATAATGTTTTGCATCAACTAGTTCATACATATTTTAACAGCATAATAATGCCATTATCTCTTATCATTTATTTTAAATGATGTATAGGTCATTTTACTCAAACAGTTTTAAATTTTAACAGTGGCACAAAATCATAAAAACTCCTATTGCAATCTGAAGTTAGCATATTAAATTCTGCCTTGCTAGATTAGGATAAACAGCCATCTGCTTGTTTTTTTTCTCTTCAAAACAGGAAAACATTAGAAGGTTCACAAAGCATAATATGAATAGCCAATGTCCCAGCATATGTTTTTCTCTGAGTTTATATAATTAATAGTCCATGATGTTCCACTGAAGAATCTTAAGTAATTGTTACAATATACTTCTCTTTCCTGATATCTGATTTTCTCTTATTGTAAAAACTAAAATTTCAAAGTGTAGACATAACTTCTGCACAAATGACCTAGGATCCAGATCCATTACAGCTAGGTCAACTTACAACCACAATTGAGCTCAAAATTTATGTTGCTGAGTGAGACATTTGTTAAGTGAGTTTTGCCCCATTTTATGACCTTTCTTGTCACAGTTGTTAAGTAAATCATTGTTAAGTTAGTAACACAGTTGTTAAGTGACTCCCCTAGCTTCCGCATTGGCTTTGCTTGTCAGAAGGTTGCAAAATGATATCACATGACCTTGGGATACTGCAACTGTCATAAATATGAACCAGTTGCCAAGCATCCTAATTTTGATCACATGATCATGGGGATGTTGTAACGTCATAAGTGTGAAAAACAGTCATAAGTCACTTTTTTTCAATGCCATTGTAACTTTGAATGCTCACTAAATGAACTGTTGTAAGTCAAGGACTACGTGTCTTTAGACAAAGATACCTAGAGTCCTTAATTATAACTGTCTGTGCATCAGCTATTGCCTCTGGCATTATCAATATATAGATACCACATACTTTGACTGAGCAGCAGAGGTGGGTTTCAGCAGGTTCTGACCAGTTCTGGAGAATGAGTAGTGGAAATTTTGAGTAGTTCGGAGAACCAGTAAATGCCACCTCTGACTGGCCCCGCCCCCATCTATTGTCTGCCTCCCAAGTCCCAGCTGATAGGGAGGAAATGGAGATTTTGCAGTAACCTTCCCTTGGAGTGGGGAGGGAATGGAGATTTTACAGTATCCTTCCCCTTCCACGCCCACCAAGCCACGCCCACCAAGCCACACCCACAGAACCGGTAGTAAAAAAATTTGAAATCCAACACTACTGAGCAGGTCTGAAGATTTAAAACAGTGAAGATATCATTAGGGATTAATTCCTACAGAGTTCTCTCAGTAGATACAAATACTGAGTTTGATTATATTTGCGTACATTCTGTTCTGGATGAGCAACATGGGTATGATTACACCATGAATTTGTTCTTTGGCATTTAACAAAGATAAATAACAATCTATTACAATCTTTTTATATGCCAAAAATATTTATAATATTTTGCTAGATTAAAACAAAAAACACTTAAAAAACAGAACTGAAACTAATACTGATTGGCATTTTGAAATCCTATCCAATGGACTTGAACTTAAAATGATATTTTTGGTATAGTTTACATATTCTGTGGTTTGAGTTTATAATGTCAAGTTATAGAGAAACTGAAAGGCAAAGACATTATTTAGCTTTTCTTTCCATGGAACGTCAAAATTCATTTTCAGTGCCTATGACATATCTTTTTAACAAATATTTTACCTCTGAACAAATTCAATTATTCACAAACCATCTAAATACAAATTTATTTATTTATTTTTTGGTTTGGGCTAACCCCAACCATTGTGCTTATAAATTATGGTTAATATTTTAAAGCACTGTGTGAATCTAACCACAGTGTTCTTTTAACTGAAGTTATTTCCATTATATGCAATGTTATGGTTATTAATGTGTCAATTTCTGAATTTGCCCAATTCTTCAATTTTATACAACCCAAGCACATCTAGATGTTTGGGGGACCTGTTTGAATTCTCATTTCTCTTATTAAACTAAATATATTAAAAATAAGGAAGGCAAAGTCATTTCTCTCTACTATTAATGGGAACCCAGAAGATTTTGATTGGTTCTTTTTCTTCTTATTCTTCAAAATTAGAAATTTTGTGGATTTTAAAAACTTTATATCTCGTTGATCTGTCCTTCAGTTCTCAATCTTTCTACAATTATTTGATATGGCATGTGCTTATTTTACAAAATGGAGCCTTATAAGAATCTTAAAACAAAGAAGGACAAAGAATTAGATAGAATTATTATCTCTTAAATAAGAGCTACCTTATTATGAAACAAGTATTCCTCACAATTTGGGCCTTTGTTATCTAGACAGGAGTTAAATCTAGAAATTTATATTTTTGATTGATTCCAATGGAAATATATTTTTCTAACCTTAATCACTGTGCAAGTGGGCAAATCTAACAAGGATACATTTGCACTAGGAAGATATTAACTTTATAATTATTGACTGCATCTGCATCCCTTTTCCCAAAATAATCATTACTTCCATTTACAACAATAGACATTTCAGTCTCTGCAAGATGGTTTGGGTCTCGGGTATCATAACTCAACATTTAGCAATATTGCATTGTAATCTAAATGTCTGATTCTATTGTGCAGTCAGAGTTATGCAATACTTCGAAATACTCTTTGTCTTCCATGATGATTATGACATATTTGAGCTGCAGCAATTGAATGTCCTGATTAAATACCTGAAACAAAGAGGCATCTAGATGATCTGATATAAGGTCTGATGTAAAATACTCTCCCAGTCACTGTCTGTTTGTTATAATATTCTATCAAATTACTAAATTCATCAGAAAGTCTCCCAGTATAGCTTATACAAAACTAATAAAATAACAGTCCTTGTGCTTACAGTCTAAAAGACATAGCACAAGAGGAAAAAGAAAGAGGAAAAGAAAAGTAAGCAAACTCAGACACTAGTTCTAATGTAACGTGTCACTCTTTATACTGTTTATTTGGAGCAATAACAAAGTGAGAATAGATTTTGATCTGATGAAATAGGAAAACTGCTTAGCATAGTAAAAAGATTTAAATAAGCAAATGAACTATGAAAGCAAACACCTTTCCTCAATATAGCATTTTTAAAAATATGAATTCATATTTGCCCATGCCAGAAATATTTCAGTAATGAAATCAGATGCTGAAAAACAACATTATTTTTTGCATTTTACTTGTACAATCAGTTTTCATTTTTCGGTCCAATATGTTATTCATTATTTCTATATAAAAGTAGGCAAGCAGAAAGAGATTACAGTTTGGCAACTATGACCTATGTTCAAAATCTACTGAAGCAATGACCTTTTCACAGCAGAAACAGATCAGGCAAAATCCCTTCACCAGATTTGGTAGTTGTGTGTTTCCTACCACACATAACACAATGAGTTTTTCTTATAGGATAAACTGTGTTGTATGTGGTGGGAAATAGTCATCCACAAAATGCAGTGATAGGTTTCACATGATCTATTTCTGCTATTCTTTTCTACAATTCTAGTGAATTGTGTCTGCTTTCTTTTCCAATGCACATATATGGATACAGGTTGAATGGGTTAGAAAAAGTCAGGTGTCCTTTTTTGCTTTTGAAACTTCTGAGAAGAAGATAACACCATGATTTAGGGGTCAAAGAAAGGGGCAGTACCTAGAAGACCTGGACATGGTTTCTATGTGATTCATGCAATACGAAATTTCTTGACATGTACTGTGCAAGTGCTTTCCTTATGCAAACCATAGTTGTGGCTCTAAGCACATAACTGAAACTTTCCTAAGTTTCAATGCCTTTGCTTAAGCCAACAGAATGACTGTACAGAACATCAAAAAATAGAATAAATGCCTATCATATGCTTTCTTTGTAATCAAAGTTAACTAGCCAGATCTTTTTCCCCTGATCGGTTGTTTTTATTATACATACAAATCTCATTGCCAAACCATTCTTGAATATATTTGTAAGAATATTGATCTTCTTCATTTCTCTTAAATATAAATCAGAAATTCTGACATTTTCATTCAAAGAGTTTGATCGTTTCTTGATGACTCTTCATACCTGTAATTAACCTCAGCCAATATCCTCCCATCATACTTGCAAGCACACTTCTTAGCCAAACATAAAGGTTTCATAAATATGTACTAAGTAACCTTAAAGCCCTTTATGAATAATTATGAGTTTTTTAGTTTTTCTGAATCTGCATATTAATTTGGCTCCATAAATAATACATGAAGCCAAAGCCAGATTGTGTGGTATCTGGGGATAAAGGAAGCTAAGAGAGGGATAATTATCAGTTTAATGTGGGAATGTACTTAACCCAAAGATTATCTGGAAAACTGATGATTCCGTGAATTTGTTCTCTATATATTTATCCATGGTTTTGTATATATAAATAACAGCATGAAAAGCAGATGTTTCATTGATAACATTCAGATTTGCTTTTCATGGAGTCATGATGTTCCAAGTGACACCAAATTGCCCTAATTTTTCTGTGGTTGAGTTCAGCACAATATCATTCCTGCTTATATCAAGGTACATTTTCCCAAAGGCCAACAATTAATGAGAGACTGCTGAATAAATGGCTTCAATATTCACTTCTGTGGGACATTATGGATTTTAATGATAAAAAAGTGCTGCAAGTCCAGAAAACAATTTCATTTCATTAATCCCTCAAATGCCTTGGGAGAAATCGTCCAGAAGAATCGTACATCCTTTTGCACACTTGTGCATCGATACATATACATACAGACACACAACAGAGAGAGGGAGAGAAATAAATGTGGCAGAGTTAACCCTGTCTATGCCATGTTTTGAAGTGCAACTCATGAGTGGAATGAAATTTGACTAGACAACTGTACAGTAATATTTAAATTTGAAATGGAAGTATTCGATAGTAGGAGCCCTTAGTCCAGAGAATAAACATGGATTCTTAACATTGCAAAGTTATTTTTCTAGGGATCAAAATATATGATAAAAATGTATTCTTTAATATTACCCACTTTATTTTGTTCTTATTAACCAATAATAATAAACATTTTTCTTCAGCGATAGAGATTCATTTGCATTCAGTTAAAGTAAGCCTGAAATGCAATCCAGTTTACTCAGAAATAACAAAGTACAAAATGATTTAGATTGCTTCACATACACACTCCTATAATTCAATTATCAAACATCCATGAAACCTACCCCACCTCCATGTGTGGCATTGAACTTTTCAGCCTCTTTTTTCATGTTGTGAGTGCCCAGGTGCTATGTAGATGTAGATGTAGAAGCAGATGTATCTTGCTGCCTTTGCTTTTGCTGGCTTGTTTTCACTTCTTTGCTGTCTCTTTTTTGGACCTGGCTTCTCCAATGAGCATTATAAGACAGGACACAGGTGGACAAAAGGGCATAGATGGGAGGAGGAGATAGGCAGGTTGAAGCACCCCTGCAGTTGTAAATTGTAACTGTGGGTCAGCTGCCAACCACCTGGATTTTGAGCATGGGGAAGCTACAACAATAATTTTGGATAAAATAAAAAAAAACTTAAAAAAACACACACACACAATAATTTTGGGCAGAGGTGTAAATCCAATTTTTCAACATTATCTTATCTTTGAATGTTGCTGAACAAATGGTTGTAAGTCAAGAACTACCTCTATAGCACTGGATATTTTTTATTCTCTTGACTGTATCCAATTATTTTAACCTCAGTACACACACTATAAATTCCATGAGCTTAAATGGATTCCAGAGGATGGTACAGGACAGGAAAACCTGGAGGAACGTTGTCCATGGGGTCATGATGGGTCGGACATGACTTCGCAACTAACAACAACAATAAATTCCATGGGCCTTTTGTAATCCTCTGATTGCAATAAATGCTTTTTTCTGCAGTATTTATCTTATCCTTCAGCCAATCAAAGTTTCTCATTTAGGAAAGTTCATGTGAAGAAGAATGGATAAATATTAACAATTTATCCATTCCTTAATATTGCAGAAAAAAAATTCTACCGGGCTGAACACAAAGGTTTTTACTCGTTGTTCTCAACAGAATATAGAAGAAGCTGAAAATCAAATTCCAGAATTCTTCAATCACAAAATAGGAATCATTATATAACAATACGACTCAACTGCTTTCACCTATCTTTTTAGCTACTTATGACTAATCTAAATTTTCCAACAAATCTTTGAATTAAAATTGAAATTTTAATTAAAATTCACCAGGGATGTGTAGCCCTCCCTTTAAATGTGAAACAATAAATTCTGACTTTTTAAAAACCTTTTACTTGTTTCCAAAACCTCATTAGTTCTAATACTGAGTTATTTTTCATTCCCATAAACCTTTTCTTCTATCTGGGCCTTTGAGCTATCCTCCATTTTTTTTAAAAAATAGAGTCACCTATAATAATGAAGTGCAATATTTCTATACATTGGCTTCATTTTTCTAAAATATTTTATTTATATTTTAGTCATCCATAATAAAGCTTGTTAAATTTTATCTTACCATGTTTATTTTTATTTTATGGAATCATAGCAATGATCTCAGAATTCATCCAGTCCAATCAATGCTTGATGCAGGATTTACTAAAGTTTTTCAGTCACATCTCTTATGCATGATAGTGTCCATTAAAGGAAAATGTACTATATCATAAGGCAGCATCTTTCATTAGTTGATCATGCTTTCTGTAATGACAATTCTTCCCAACAGCTAACCTGAATCCATCTCCCTATAATTTTAGTCACTTGATTATGTCACTGCCCTCTGCAATAAGAGAAAACAAAACAAATATTTCTTGATGATTTTCCATCTTGTAACACTATATTTAATTCATTTTTCCTTTGTCATATAAATTTAGATAATATATTTTACTATTCTTCAAATGGTACTTCACTTATCAAAAATTGTTATTGTCAAACATTGGCAAAACATCTTTTTATTACATAGATTCTCCCCAAAAGTGATAATTTTAATTTCTCCCATCAAAACACTTCCCTCTTAATTTCATTCCATATCTTAATATAGTTATTTTAAAATAGCACACATTTCTATTTTTGTTACAGTAATTCTCAACTATTTTACATTTTTCTCAATCTTAAAACCAATTCTCTCCATCAGTTCTATTTTATTTTCTAACTTCATTTTTTTAAATATGTTTGTCTTCTGATTATTAATCTTAAGACCTGCTAAAATATCAAGTAATTTAATTTTCCCATTAATGTTTCCACTTCCTCTAATGGCTCTTCTAAAACTAATACTGAATCATCCACAAAATTTTAACCTATATGTTTCTTTTTAATCTTAACTCCAATGATTCTCTCATCGTCTTATCTCTCTTTTCAGTAGCTCAAGAACAAAAGTGAAGACAGCAGATATCCTCCTCTTGTCTCTTTTGAACCTCATGAAATACTGTTAGTTGTCCATTAACTATTTATTTATTTATTTATTATTAAAATTTATATGCCGCCCTTCTCCCGTAGGACTCAGGGCAGCTCACACAATAAAAACCACAACAATAAAATACTAAAAACCAATCCGAATTTAAAATCCCCAAAGTTAAAAGCCTCATAGTCAGTCAGGAAATTTGCTGAAAAAGCCATGTCTTCAGGCCAGCGTGGAAAGTGCGGAGATCAGGAGCCGTCCAGAGCTCGGTGGGTAACCCATTCCAGAGGGGTCGGCACGGCCACAGAGAACGCCCTCATCCTGGTGGTCACCAGCCGACATTGTCTGGCTGAGGGCACTGGAGGAGGGCAGCTCTATGAGAATGCACTGGGCAGTGGGAAGCCGGTAGGAGGTGGTCTTGCAAGTACCTCGGGCCCGTGCCATGAAGGGCTTTATAAGTGAGTACCAGCACATTGAAGCAGATCCGGAAGGCCACCGGCAGCCAGTGCAGCTCGTGCAGGAGAAGTGTTGCATGGGAGTAACGGGAAACTCCTGTAACAACCCGCGCGGCCGCATTCTGGACCAGCTGGAGCCTCCGGGTGCACCCCAAGGGCAGCCCCATGTACAGGGCGTTGCAGTAACCCAACCGAGAGATGATGAGAGCTTGAGTGACTGTGCAAAGGGCATCCCTGTCTAGGAAAGGCCGCAACCGGCGCACTAGGCGAACCTGTGCAAAAGCCCCCCTTGTCACGGCCGTTAGATGATCCACCAAGGACAGCCGTGAATCAAGGAGGATGCCAAGATTGCGAGCCCTTTCAGAGGGAGTAAGCAACTCCCCTCCCATCAAAAGTGACGGGGTGACTAGATCAGGAGATGCTGGGATCCACAACCACTCGGTCTTGGAGGGGTTGAGTCTGAGCCTTTTTCTACCCATCCAGACCCATACCGCCTCCAGGCACTTAGACATCACGGAAAGGGTATCCCTGGGTTGATCCGGGGTGGAGATGTACAATTGGGTATCATCAGCGTACTGATGATACCTCATCCCGAAACTACAAATTGTTTGTGCTTTCTGAGTAATATAAATTAATCTTATCCATTTAATAAACTTATCTCCAAGGTTTCATATATTCCAGAACTCTAAACAAAAAAATCCAATTCAAATTGTCAGAAGCCTTCTCTGGCATCTAAGAATATACCATAGATAGTCCTCGACTTAACAACCTTTCATTTAGTGACTGTTCAAAGTTTCAAAGACATAACCATTTTTCACGCTTAAAACCATTGCAGCATCCTCATGGTCATGTGATCACTTTCCGTATGCTTGGCAACTGGCTCTGATTTATGACAGTTGCAGTATCCCAGGATCATGTGACCTTCTGACAAGCAAAATTAAGAGGAAGCCAGATTTATTTTACAACTGTGTTATTAACTTAACAACTGCAGTAATTCACTTAACAACTGCAGGAAAACAGTTCATAAAATGGGGCAACACTCACTTAACACCTGTCTCGCTTAGCAACAAGAGGCCAGCAATCCATCTGGATCAGGTATCTTCCTATTTTAGTCTTTGACAACATCTCACAGCTATCTTTTTGTTATAGGTTCATTCAAAATTTGTCTCTGATTCTCTCATTTGGTAAATTCCGTTTATGCAAATATTCATTTATTTTCTCTAAGGAAATTTATTGATCTTTGTATAAAGTAGTACAATATTGATAAAACATATTTCGCATATTTGAGTATCTGTTGTTGCAGTATTTCCTTCTTGTAACTTTCAATATCACATTATTATTACATTTCCTTTTCTTTATGCAGTTTGTATGTCAACCAGCTTACTTGCAAATTCAAAATCTCTTTCTTTTGCACAGTTCATCTTAATTTCCATCTTTTTCACTGTTAACATTTTATCATTTTTTGCTTTTTATTGTTTTTATATTGAAGTTTTTTTAATCTGTGTGAGCTGCCTAGAGTCACTGAGAGTGAGTTGGGTGGCCATATACATTTTGTTAAATCAATCAATCAATCATTTTCTTAATGGGGATATCAGGAAAGATTCTGCTGAATGTTTTGTTGAGGTCAAGGTATACTTGTATACCTGGCATTCTTTTAATCTCTTTAGCTTTTAATTTAGTTAAAAAAAGAGTGGGGTGGGGAGATAAGATTAGTATGGCATGACTTTTTAATGGTTAATGTTACATTACTCTGAACATTTAGATTCTAGGAAGTAAGACATGATTCACATATAATTAATAAATCTGTCTTACCCATATTTCTGCAAACCCTAAAAAACCCCACCTCTTTTAAAAAATGTTTATGGTAAAGAAAAATATTGTCAGAATTTGCATTCAGAATTTTAAATTTCAACTTTTTCATATGGAGAAAGCAAGACTACTGAAAATTATTTTAGTGCATTTAAATAAAATCATAGCACAGCAGAAAAACTTCAAAACAATAATTTTACTTTATTGAATTTGAAAAGTTGTTATTAGAAATGCAGGTACATGTTTGATAAATAGTGGGGAAAAGTGCTAGTAATGTTATTCTTTAATATTTTTAAAACATCACTCTAATATAGATATATAGTGCATAAAAAGCATATTATAAGGAAACCATTATTATTATAAAACTATCTTTCTTATTCTAGGGCCTTATTTTTTCTCAAAAGGTGTTACTGATTGACAAGAATTATTTCCCATTCTGGGGAAACACCCATATATGCATGGGATTTTTAGAAGCAGTCCATAGTAAAAGGAAATGAGATGTGTATGTTTTATCTATAAAACCTGAAAATAAAAAAAAGTTTTCGTATACCATAAAAACATTTCATAAAAACATTTTCACTATTAATTGAACTAAAATTTTAAGATAAATGTTTACAAAAAGATATTTGGGTATTACATTTAATAGAATTGGAATATATACTGTACAGTATGCATATCATATATACAAATCATTTTATTTATTGATATGTCACATATAGAAACTGCTTCCATCCGTCACTGAGTGATTATTCACACACACACACACACACACACACACACACACACACACACACACAGATTCTGCACAATGCCAGGATTTGGCACTATGTTTCCATATTACATCTAGGTTAATGTAGGTTTATTGAACTCATCAATCAGAATAAGTGCATGTGTGTCTATGTGTTCAGTGTATACACAACAGAATGTGGAAACGGGTTGCTTCAAACCCTCAAATGTAGGATGAATTGTTTTCCAATCCATCTTTGTTTGAATTCAGAGAAAACCAGGTAGGCCAACTGCCCAGCCAGCAGCTAGAGAGCCTCATTATGTGTCATTTGCATCCCATTAACCACAGAGCTGTGGGTCATTCACTGCCTGTCAAGCAGACAAGTCATTCCTTTTGTGTTAATTAGTAGAGAAATAAGGAGTTAATGAAGATCTTATGATCGGGAATGATTCATCTTTGTTGTTTCAAATGAATCTCTGCTCTCTAAACACTCTCGCTGGCTCCTACATGTTGAATAATAGAGAATCAGTTGGAAGAGAGCTCACCAAGGCCTTTAGACTGATGGTCTCCAGGGGCATTTTGCATGGTGGGCTTTGTTAGTTGAAGATTAGAAGGAGTTAATTGCTTCAAGATGGCTAGCAGATTAGGTTACAGGGTGTGTAGTATCTGTGTAAGCATATGTCAGCTCTTGTTAAAAGATAGGATATGCTTATTTTAATGAAATTATAATGGGAAGAATTCATTTGCCAGTATGCTAAAAATCTTATTTATGAACTTAATTTGAAAAAGAACAGATATTGTTTTAAGGGAGATCTCTTTTACATTTAGCTGTATTGCATTGCTAATGTTCAAACTTTGGAGATCCATGCCTCTTTCTTCCTGCCAAATGCTCTTCAGGAGAAAGTTGAAATATACAAAATATCCCTTTTGCATTTGTGGTTTTGCACCTCTGACTATAACATATGCTTTTAACTATGTTAACAATGAGAGATCAGTATTTATACAAAAAGTGGAAAAACCACTGGTTATGATATCATAACTAGAAGCTGAAGCAGCCGAAGACATATGTTTATAAAATAAACTATGGTCTGGAACTAAACGTATAGGATACCAAGGCTTTTGCTTGTCTTTAATCTGGTTCCTAATGGAAGGGAAATGCATCAATTCATGATTCCAAGACTTCTTTCTTTTAAAAAAAGAAGAAAATTAGGATACTTCTGGCAGATTTTTCTTTAGTAAATGTATGTAATATAAATAATTAACATAACTAATTGTAAAAGTATCAAATTTATACACATATTAGCTTTATTTTTGCATGGAATGGAAAGCTAAAATTCTTTATGAGAACTCCAGATCAGAAGCTTGTTGTGGTTCTTAACTTCTCACCCATCTTTTTTTTATATATATTGCAATTTTTAGCTGAACAAACTGGCAAGTGATACAGCAAAAATAAATGAGGCAGAGTGTACCAGCATGTTACTCATTCACTGACAACCTAGACTCTGACAACTTTTTTGTCTTTTTATCCTGTGGAAATAGACATTGTTTCTTTGTGGTTTTTGTTAAAGGCATCATGTTTGTACAACCTAATTGAATTCATATACTGATTTTTCCTTTCTGTTATTTATGAATAACAATATCTTCTCTCTTTTGAGGGGGCATAATTAAAGTTTCTTCTCCCCAAAGAATAGATTGGTAAAAAATAATAATAATAGAAAGACTATATGCTTATAGATAAAGGGTAAGAGGAATAATTTTCACATCACTCAGTCTCAACCATGTGTTTCTGGAATCTTAATTTTCAAGAAACCTTCGTTTTATTGCGAAGGTTGTTGAGAGTGTGGTGGCATATCAGCTCCCATTGGCCCTGGATGAAATACTATATCTGGACCCGTACCAGTCGGGTTTCAGGCCCAGGTACAGCACAGAGATGGCATTGGTCGCACTAGTGGATGACCTCTGGAGGGCTCAGGACAAGGGATATTCCTCTGTCCTGGTCCTTTTAGATCTCTCGGCGGCTTTTGATACCATCGACCATGGTATCCTACTGCGACGCCTTGAGGGGTTGGGAGTGGGAGGCACTGTTCTACAGTGGTTCTCCTCCTACCTTTCCGGGCATTCGCAAGCGGTGTTGGTGGGGGGGATAGAGGTCTGCCCTGAGGCCCCTCACTTGTGGGGTCCCTCAGGGGTTGGTCCTCTCTTCTCTTCTGTTCAACATCTATATGAAGCCGCTGGGGGAGATCATCCATGGTTTGGGGTGGGGTATCATCAGTATGCTGATGATACCCAACTTTTTATATCCACCCCGAATCAGCCCAGTGATGCCCTCGACATGATGTCACAGTGCCTGGAAGCGGTGCAGCTCTGGATGGGGAGGAACAGGCTTCAGCTCAACCCTGCCAAGTCGTAATGGCTGTGGATATTGGCATCTCGGTTCCAAGGAAATATCCCATCGCTGGTTATAGGGGGTGAGATGTTGCCCCCTGTTGATAGGGCGCACAACTTAGGCATCCTCCTGGATTCACGGCTGACTCTGGAAGATGATATTATGACTGAGACCAGGGGGGCATTTGCCCAGATTCATCTGGTGCGCCTGTTTTTTTTTTTTAATTTGATTTATATGACGCCCTTCTCCGGAGACTCAGGGCGGCTTACAATGCGTTAAGCAATAGCCTTCATACTTTTGTGTATATTTATACAAAGTCAGCTTATTGCCCCCACAAACTGGGTCCTCAATTTACCTACCTTAGAAAGGATGGAAGGCTGAGTCAACCTTGAGCCTTGGTGAGATTCGAACCTGCAATAATTGCAGTTGCGCCCCTATCTGAACCATGATGCCCTATGCACAGTCACTCATGCGCTCTTCACCTCCCAGATTGACTACTGCAATGCTCTCTACATGGGGCTGCCCCTGAAGACCACTCGGAGGCTTCAGCTGGTGCAGAATGCAGCCGCGCAGGTAGTGATGGGAGTGTCCCGACACTCTCATGTTACACCCCTCCTGTGGGACCTGCATTGGTTACCAGTTGCCCTCCGGGTGAGATTCAAGGTGCTGGTAATCACCTATAAAGTCCTACATGGCTTAAGCCCGGGGTATTTGACAGACCATCTGTGCCCAGCGACTGCTCCCCATCGTCTGGTGCGTTCCCACAGGGAGGGCCTCCTTGGGGTGCCATCGGCCAGACAATGTCGGCTGGTGCCCCCTAGGGAGCAGGCCTTCTCTGTGGGGGCACCTACTCTGTGGAATCAGCTCCCCCTGGGCCTCCGGGTGGTCCCTGACCTTCGCTCTTTCCGCTGTGACCTTAAAACATGGCTATTCCGCCTGGCCGGTTTGGACTGAAGGGGTTCTAGAGGGGATTTTAATGTTTTTTTATAGTTTTATTGGATATTTTTAATAAATTGAACTTTGTGTGTTTTATTGTTGTGAGCCGTCCTGAGTCCTTTCAGAGATAGGGCGGCATATAAATCTAAATAAATAAATAAATAAATAGCAATAACACTTAGACTTTTATATCACTTCACAGTGCTTTTACAGCCCTCTCTAAGCGGTTTACAGAGTCAGCATCTTTTCCCCAACGATCTGGGTCCTCATCTAACACACCTCAGAAGGATGAAAGGCTAAGTTGACCTTGAGCCTGGTGAGATTTGAACTGCCAAATTGCGGACAGCCAGCAGTCAGCAGAAGTAGCCTGCAGTATTGCATTCTAATGACTGCGCCACCACGGTTCTTTCTCATTACAAAGAAAGCAGTTGAAATATCTTTTCAACAGTCATTTTACAAGCTTTCTTTTTTCTGGATATAAAGCAACTTAATGTTCTTTTAATTCTAAGAAGTGTTCCTATAACAATTAGCAAATATGCAGTCCTTGACTTAGAACCATTCATTGAGTGACCATTCAAAGTTAGGACGGCATGGAAAAAAATGACTTATGACCAGTTTTCACACTTATGACCATTGTAATATCTCCATGGTCACCTGATCAAAACTTGGATGCTTGGCAATTGGCATGTATTTATGACAGTTGGACCGTCCAGGGATTGTGTGGTCACCATTTGTAGCCTTCCCAGCTGGCTTCCAACAAGCAAAGTCAATGAGGAAAGCCAGATTCGCTTAACAACCACAAGATTCATGTAACAACTGCAGTGATTCACAACAATTGTGGCAACAAAGATTGTAAAGTGGAGCAAAACCAGGGGTGAAATCCAGCAGGTTCTGACAGGTCCTGGAGAACCGGCAGCGGAAATTTTGAATAGTTTGGAGAACCTGCAAATACCACTTCTAGCTGGCCCAAGAGTGGGGTGGGAATGGAGATTTTGCAGTATCCTTCCCATGCCATGCCCACCAAGCCACGCCCACCAAGCCACGCCCACCAAGCCACGCCCACAGAACCGGTAGTAAAAAAAATTGGATTTCACCACTGAGCAAAACTCACTTAACAGGTCCTTTGCTTAGCAGAATTTTTGGGCTCAATTTTTGCTGTCAGTTGATGACTGCTTGTACAGGATTCTTTGATGAAATAATTCTATTTAGCTACAAATGGACCACCAAATACTGAATAATAATCTATCTCCTTCCATTCCTGATTCTATAAAATCTACATGTGAGTATTGGTACTGATCCTGTAAGTAGTATGACCCACTTCATGTAAGTATTGGTACTGATCCTGACTCACTTCAAGTTTGTACATATTTGCAAATGCATTTAAAGGCAGTAAAACATTAATTATTTATATATGATTCTGGATAGTTCAGGCTGCTCCATACAGTGAACAATGTTTCCAAATAATATGCATTATAGGTACCCCTTGGGTTACTATGGCAATTGGAACTAGATTACCATCACTGAGAAACATAAGGCATGACATCACATGACTGGATGGCCCCTGACCTTCGCTCGTTCCACCGCGATTTGAAGATCTGGTTGTTCCGCAGCCTGGACCGATGGGGAGTTTTTTAATGAATTTTAATTGTTTTAAATTAGAATTTTAATTTTATATTGCTTTTAATGAGGAATTATGCATTTTTACTGTTGTGAGCCACCCTGAGTCCCCGGAGATAGGGCGGCATATTGCATAAAATAAATAAATAAATAAATGACCACTTAGAGACAACAATTATGGAGGGCCTGACTGCAGTTGTTAAGTGAGGATTAAACAAGGACCTCATGTGACTTGTCACTTCCAACTTCCTACCAGCTTCCACATGGGATTTGTGGCAAGTTTGCTAGCGGGAAGCCAGCAAGGAATATGAGAAATTGCAATCACATAACTGCAGGGGTGTTGTGGTAGCTAGAATTCTGAGGAAAAAAGAAAAAAAGAAAAGAAAGATAAAAAATAGAATATTTATTACTATATGTTTATCACAATTGGGACACCATTGGGATTTTACTTTCCTGCACCACCATAAAAACTCATAAAACCTGAATGGTTCATTGCCCCAGCTTAGAAATAATAATGAAAGGCAAAACATACCTGACTAATTTAGGAAATGGCTTGGTATCAAGTCAATCTCTATGCACACCTTATCAGCTGTGGACTAGAAAACATGGGGCTTCAGTATCCCTTGCATCCCTAAACTTCTTTGTGGTCTTTGGAGCAACTTCTGATCACAGCTGCCAAAAATTTGCACTGTAACTTGTTGATACAGGCACAATAATAATCTGTATTGTTCATAAAATATTCTTAATTTTTTTTAAAAAAAGAAAAACTCAAGACTCCCATCAAAACTGTAATAATAACCCATTCTCTTTTCTTTCCCAATTTTTTCTGAATTTTCTTTTAATACAAAACATTCCATCATTCATTAAACAGTATGTCGTCTGGGTACAAATTTTTTTGTGCCATAACAATTAAAGCTTAATTCTCAACCCATTCTCAACTTGCAACATTATCCTGCCTTCTGTAACTCCATTCTCCAAAAACATGAAGTGTGACCTACAGCCAAACAATGGTTGTTGCCTACATCTAATGTTATCTATGAAATGCAGAACAAACATTCCTTGGTTTTGATTTCATACCTGACTGCTCCAACTGGAGATGCCAGAGATCAAGGCAAAGGTATCTGCAATCCATGCATGTTCTGATTCTTTCTCTGGGGGTGGTAGTTGATATGGACAATCAATTTTTTAGGTTCTATGTTCAGAAATGGCAGAAGCACGGTGGCTCAGCATTTAAGACACCAGGCTTGTTGGCTGGAAGACTAAACGCCAGCAACGGGGTGAGCTCCCGTCCTTGCCCCGGCTCCTGCCAATCTAGCAGTTTTAAATGATGCAAATGCAAGTAGATAAATAAATAACGCTTTGGTGGAAAGGTAACAGCACTCTGGGATGTCATGCTGGCCACATGACCACAGAAATATCTTTGGACAGCGCTGGCTCAATGGCCTTGAAACGGAGACAACCACTGCCTCCGATAGTCTACAATGACTAGCAAAGTAAAATCTATATAGACTCCTTTACTTTTACCTTTATGTTCCAAAATAGCAACGTGCATCTTAATGTTTGTTTAATTTTGATTATTCTTCTTGAAGAAATATACCATCCTTTGGGGATTTGAGGAACAAAAAGGGGCTAGAAGACATGATTCTTGAGTTGTTTCAGACAAAAATGGAAGTTTTGGTGCATTTGGCAGGCTCAGAAGAAAAAACTGGGATAGAAACACTGAATGCCAGTTTAGCTTTCAAAAAGAATGTTGATGCTACAAAAAGAAGGAATGGGGTTTTTTTCTACCCCTCACGAAAGCCTGCCTCCTATCTCAGCTCTTTTCCCTGACAGCAGCTGCAGCAGGAAGAGGCGGACAGCAGTTTTTATATCACCAGTACAGAAAAAAGCTGGCTTTTGAGTAGAGGGAAGGAGGAGGGATAAGTAGAAGTAATTTATTCGGGATCTTTGAGAGGATAATAGCCAATTATTTGTTTATAACACTGGTTAAATTTTCATTAGGCAGATTAATGGAATATCATGTACTGTCAACATTGGACTGAGGGGTGGTCTGTAAGAGATAAACGGGCAAACAGTCGATGTGTTTCCCTGCGTAAATTAGTTTTTGCTTTCCTGTTTTTCATATGAAAATGGAAAAGATGGACAAGGTGGTGCATTTTAAAACGAGTCTCAAGATGGGCCAAATCAGTTAAATATGAAAGCAATCGTGGCAATAAATAAATACATTATAATAACTTAGCACCCTGCTTATAATTTAGATTTCATGAAAGTCAGGGATAATGTCAGTTTTTAACCTGCTCTCTTAATACATATTTCTCTTCCTGAACCTAGGTGTTTCTTGCTGTGAGGTGAAAGTCTATTACTTTTTTACCCCTGATTTGTCTGTGTAATCTGTTCAGCATTACAGCTGGTAAATGCTAGAGGCTCATCACCCGTTCTTGTGAATGCAGGTATTATCATATTCTGGATGGCAGGAGCCCTTTCCTCTAAGTAGTCTATTATCAGTATCAGACATCCTCCTCCTGTCTCCCTTCAGTGAGCAGTTTGGGTTGCCTATCACACTGTTTTGAAGTTGGAATATATGGGGACTACTTAACATTTGTGGATGGGATTTTCAAAACACCTTAAAGGGTTTAGGCAAGTAACTCCCACAGGCTTCTCTCAAAATCTCCCTCCAATTTATACCATAATAGGAGGAGATTGCTGTAGCATTGAGTGCATAGGGAACCTACACAGTGAATGCTATGTAATATACCATCACTTACAAATTGCAAAGTGCAAAAATGCTAGAATCGTTCTATAGCAATAGCTACCGAACTATAACTAAAAAGCAAAAGCAACAGCTTCAAATACCCTTAAACCTAATGATTACATTTCTCATGCATTAGGCAGGGCAACCTTTCATCCTGAAATATCACCAGTCATCTCTTTGCATTGACTATAATAACATTAATCCGTGGGATATCATATTGAAATGTATTGCCAGTTTCAGAATACATAGAGATACAGTGACTTTTATTTGATTCATGTTATTTTGGAACATGGATAGGCACATGTGATCAACGAAACAACTCCTTTGGTTGTCTTCTCTTCCACAAAATGGCTATACCAAAATACTAAGAAAATAATTATGGACTTCCCAGGCTCCTTGAAAGACCAGAAAAATATTTGGGGAGACATTGTATTTGTATGATGAATCATAATACTTTTGAACCTAGTTAGGGTAAACTAAGCAGACTCACATAAAACTTATTCAATAGGCAAAAGGATGATTCTGACTGAAAAGACTTCCAATTTGACAGAGGAACCAAATTACCTAAAGAATTTTTGGGCTTCCCTTCATTAGACATGACCAAGTGGAAGCTAAACAGACATCCCTTCAGCTGACTTTCATTTGGATTGCTGCAGTCAAAAAGGAATTGAACTTGATATTTCAATCTAAGCAATTTTTAGGTATGTGGACTTCCACTCTCAGAATTCGCCAGCCAGCCTAAATGGTACTTGCCAACTCCGATTCCATGATGATTGGGATTCTTTTTAAAAATTGTGTTTATATTTATGCCTGACTATAGTCCCATAAATGAATGCTTTGCATATATAGAAATAATCCCTATTCTCCATATATGTATGTACAGTTCAATAGATCCTGCTTATATAAGCTATAGGATAAAAAAGACATTGGGCTAACACAGTTCTGACCATACTAGTTCAGGCATGCTGCAAAGATCATCAAAATGATGAACGTGGAAAATCCATTTAGCCCATCCATCCATCCATCCATCCATACCAAAATGTAATCACTGAAGCCTAATGCCAAGCCATCAAAGTAAAATAGTACAATTTCTTGTCACCTGGGCAAAGAAAAATTGAGCTAAAGTGGAATATTAAGCCTCAGGTAGGCTTAACATATATATAAAAAAACATTTAAAACCACCATGGAAGAAAGGATACAATATTCCAGCTCAGCAGCCGTTACCACCAAAAACTCTGAACTAGGGATTCAAGCTTCTTCTTGCAACATGAAGCTGTCATATTTCTGGATGCAGCTTGAAAGAATTCGGAGCAAATTGACTTAGTGTTTTTTTTATTTTCTTTTTTTATGACAAAAACTTTTATAACTTTTTGCCAAGCCAAAATAATACTACCCAGACTGACTGTAATTAAAACTTTTAAAATTATTATTGTAAAGTTACACTTCCTTCTGGAATCATATAATGCCCTAAAGGCAATTTTCTTAATAGGCCTTCTTAAATGAACCTGCAGTATTTTTAACTAGGCTTGTTTTTATTTTTTGCTTTTTAAGTTGCACATGTAGCTTTCTCTCTTGTGCCTGTGAATGCTGTGCTGTATATCATAAGTATTTGTATCATCACGTTGGCTGATGTGAAAGTGGTGATTATTACACAACTTCATACAAAATGTTCTTCACAATATTGTAAAAACTAGGTGTGAACTTAAACTAGTTATCAAATAGTTTGCAGTTTTGAAAAGTGTTATAAACCATTCTTCCCTTTTAGGCCTGAAGTCATACATTTATTCCAGGCATTTCCATGACATGATTCACAGTAAAGATAACAGATACTATATTAGAATATAACATATTAGAATGTTAAAATAAACTACATAAATCCAAATTAACAAATCATTTTCTGTCTTTCCAGTGTGCCAAAAAAATTTTTTTTATATAAAAGTACTCAAGCAGTGAATTTATCTGTGTCTGCCTTTACATTTTTTTGAAAAAAAAAAACCAACAACAACCCTAGGTAGAAAATAAGAAATATAGATGTATATAGGTCTATAGAAAAAATGATGCCCAATACAAAACTTTAAATGAGTCCCCAAAAATGAGTATGTTGAGATAAAAACTGTAAGGGAAAGAATGTGATAGCTGTGATTGTATATTAAAACTAGGGAAAAATAGTATCATTCTGCAAAAAGGTTGTAGTTTTCCACATTTATACAATTTTGCACAAACATAGGAAGGGTAGATCTAGTATTCAGTATTTTTATTTCCTATGTGTTTATCTCTAAATGCTGTACAAAACCTATTTATTTTTTTCATATCAACAACCTTTGTGGTAGGTTTGGTTGAGAAAAAGCAACTGGCTCAAAGCATTCAGCGAGATTTTGTAGATGAAGATGGACTAGCACATCTCTGTTCATAGTCCTTAATCACTAAATCACAGGGGTTCTCAAAACAATACTTGAAAACTTTCAAATCAGTAGCTGCATGTCAGGCAAATGTTACAATCACTATGCTATGTCAGTACCATTTGAAGCCCCTTCCAGATATAAGCAGCTATAAACCACTAGAAGAATGTAAAAAAAAACCCAGAGCAGTTTGTAGCAAAATATGTCGTGGATTTTTAAAATCATAAAATGTTGTGATAAAGTATCACATTCTTATTATCAACCAGGGTTTGGAAACCAAATAGAATAATAACTAATATCACCAGACAGATAAATATTTGACAGTTCAAGATTAAGTGCCTGTTATAATTTACACTTTGCTTTATATACTTGACCACACATGCATGGATTATTGAAATGATGCTATTTCTTCAGCCAGCCTAAATTTGTATCCAAATAAGCAAAATGATGAATGTGTCATGCAACTCTGGATAAAATGAAAAGTGATTTAAATGTCAGCTACTAAATTTACCGTGACATGTTTCAGATAAATGAGAAGTCTGCATTGCAAAGCTGAGAGAGAAAACATCTGCAGAGCTGCTAGCAGATTATTTGCAAGATTAGCTTCTAAGTAGCTAGATATACTTAAATATTTATACAGACATTTCACAAAACATTTGACATTATCTCAGAGAATCTTTGGCATCATCATATAATTCTTTATGATGTTTATGCATTATATAAGCTATAACATTGTGATTTGTATTTAAAGTTCTTTGGTATTCTGTAAGTGGGTAATTATGGTTTGATTGATTTCAATTAGATTAATTTACATCTTTACTGAAATAAAAGTCAGGGGTATTTATGGAATGTTTTAGCTTTCTTATACAATATTGTAGTTACAAAAGGAACCTGCAGAAATTCTAGAAAATCATTATCAGAGTCACTGGTCTAGATCGACCAGCTCAGTGAAAAGTATTTGAAATGAACTTATATACATCAGTGTTCTTACGTTCTAAATATTAATGTAAGTTATTAAACATTTTAAATGCAACATTTTTACCATCTTGATATTATCTTTTGCTAGTTCCATTAAACAACTGTACTTAAACAGCTGTACTAGTTCCATTAAACAACATCCACTTAAACAACTGAAGCATAAAAGATCCATATGCTTATTTGTTTTATTTCTATGGCTGTTGTTAATTCCATATCACATATATTTAGGGAGTGTTATTTAATGTATAAGATTTGTCAAATATACAAACTGTTCATATAAAGATAATGTCTTGAAATATGTATTTAATTGCATTTACACTTAGAGTTACTGATGCTTGGCAGTATCCAAAGTACTGTTAGTTTAATCTAAAATTTTATTCCTTAAGCCACTATCAGAGCAGTAAATCTCACTCTTGACTTAGCATAATACCAATGAGGAGATATTTTCTAAATGGAATTTCATATAGCCCTTTTTATTTTAGCAATGGAATGATAATATGTTTACTTAAAGAGGCAAATTCAAAATACATATCCATCCTGAAGGATTGATCAATTTTCAAAACTTTCTAAAGGTATAAGGAGTTTCAAAGTTGCCTAGATAATTTTCTCCCTAGTATGCTTTCATTTGATTTAGCTTTGTAATTAGCATGAACCATCATTCTCAAAGTGTATAAATATCAGGCTTGTACTTTTGTGCTGCCTTCATGTAATGTTCATATTGTTTTCTTATGCTGTAATATCAACACATACATTTTAAAAAGTTTTAATACAACAGTTTCCTGAAAATGTCTTCTCTGATTATATCTTGGGGGCTAAATCTTAGGGGCTATTTGTGACATTGTAAGCCCCTGAGAAGCACTTGATAGTGAGATGGGTGGCATATTAATTTAATAAATAAATGAATAAAAGACAGTCTTGCAGTTCCCAGATGCATATCAAATATAGACTGCTTAATCCAAGTCCAGTTCAAAGTTAAAGGGTTATAAGAATGAACATCTGGAACTTGGAAATTCCCAATGAAGAGTTAGTTTTTAGGGCAGGCCAAGGTCACCTATCTTCCCTATGGTTATATTGTATTGCACATCTTTTTAAGTTATTGCAGTTATTTCTAAATTTCTATGTAGATATTTGAAAATTGCTGTGCTTCTTTATCCCATTTTTTGAGCAATCAATTTTCTGCTCTTTAGCAATACATGAATGGTCCTTGTAGCTACCATTCTTTTTTTATATTATTTTCAAGACTGCCATTATTTTGTCTGCATTTTGTTTAATTACTACCTCCCCTTATTTTCTCCTTACCCTTCCATGTATTGTTTTGTTCTTGTGAACTCTTTGGGTTTATTGTTTTTTAACAGAAAGACCTAGTCATAATAAATGATAATTTTTATATGAAACAAACCTCTTTTTCTGTATGAAGACAACTTTTAAATTGATAGGAGAAATGTGAAGACAAGATACAGTGATATGGTATTGTATCGATTTTGGACTTATGGAGTTTGACTTTTGTGTAAAGCAAAATTTGCCAATCAAGTCTCTTAAAGTACAGGAACAACAACTTCTTCTTCTTCTTCTTCTTCTTCTTCTTCTTCTTCTTCTTCCACTTCCTCTTCCTCTTCCTCTTCCTCCTCCTCCTCTTCCTCTTCCTCTTCCTCTTCCTCTTCCTCTTCCTCTTCCTCTTCTTCTTCTTCTTCTTCTTCTTCTTCTTCTTCTTCTTCTTCCCAATATAAAAATATATAGAGCATGGGGCAGGAGAGGGTCCAAATACAATTTCTGAAAGATTGTCTTCTTCTATTAAAGAGTTTGTCTACATTAATCAATGAACACATGCTCTAGAGCTGTTGGCCTGAACCCTTCTTTGTTTACCTTTCTTGATGGTGTTTTGTTTGATTTTCTTATGTTATGAGCTGCTCAGAGGTCAAACAACTATCATTGTAAGTTTTTTTCTTAAATTTCCACAGTAGAAATAGTCTGAAATCAAATGAGAAAGACATGTGGTGGGTATACATTTGACACATCAGCCCTCAGGCAACGTTAAGTACCATAATTTTTGGAGTATAAGACGCATCAGAGTATAAAACGTACCTTAGTTTTTGGGAAGGAAAATAAGAAAAAAACTGATTGGTGGGTGGATCGGCCTCCCGGAATACCCCCAATCAGCTGTTCCCAGAGATTAATTTTAGCTTCAGGTTCCTTGGTTGTGAGCTCTATGCCTTGCTTTTTTTTTTTTTTTTT
>WNWU01000032.1:2031834-2071150 GCA_012654045.1 Ptyas mucosa
CTCCTTCTCCTTCTCCTTCTCCTTCTCCTTCTCCTTCTCCTTCTCCTCCTTCTCCTTCTTCTTCTTCTTCTTCTTCTTCTTCTTCTTCTTCTTCCTCTTCATCTTCTTCCCAATATAAAAATATATCAACATGGGGCAGGAGAACAGAGACAACAGGTTTAAAATACGTGTTTTAATATTTTAATAGTTAAACAAGGCTGTGAGTATATAACTTTTTTTGGAGATTTTAAAAATTTGCATTTCAATGTACAAATGATATTGTAATAGATGCATGATTACATAGGAAAGTGATGTTTTCAGGCACCTGGAAAATGTATATATTCCCAGGGGCTATTACAACTGCATGATAGAAAGAAGACAACTGTATTTTTGTAATAGCCCTAGATGCTGTTTCCCATCAATCCTATTCTACACTGTACATTCATTGGATCTGTTCATGTAAACTTCAATACTTATACACTTCATATTTAGTTGTATTCAAAATGCAAAGAGTGGTAAGCAATCCATCTTTAAGTCAGGCTGCAACAATAGTGAACAGCTGGTGTTCTGCAAATACAATGCAACCATCTGCATTTAACTTTTAAGGTTAATAAACTGAAATATTGCATTATCTAGGTTCCAATTTATCCTGTGTTGTAGATGCAGTTGTGCTGTACTTACAAAGGAAAGTATAGCTCTTTTTAAAAAATTATCAGTGCAACCTGGGGAAGAAGGGGCTGATGATTGCAGCTCACATATTGAGATTTTCAAGGAAGCACCACCTGAACTGGGCTGTTCTGTTATTGCTATATTACTTTGCTATATTACTTTGCTATATTACTGTTTATTCTATAATCTACGGTTTCACATAAAACATGCTTACTAAAAGAAACTTAAATAATAAATTGATGTCATGAAATTAAACCTTATAACAGAGAAACGGTGAAGCCCTCATAAGGTTGGAAGGTTTGCTCGATAGTTGGTAGATGCAACCATAGAATAGAACTTAGGGATTCCACTTTAGGAATTCTAACTACCGTATTTACTGTTTATAATAATTCAGTTGTAGCAATGTGTAAGTTGTATAAAAAAAAAAGATGCAAACTTCTGGGTTAAGGAAATGACAAGGTTCTTAAGGACAGAGTACACTGAGTAATTGACAACAATGTTAGACCAATAGATGTTCAAAACCATTTGAATAATTCAACATACATTTGGGAAACATATGGGGAAAATGTTGCTTATGAAATACACATATATTGTGTTTACCATAAAATATTATAGCAAATAGCATGTAGAAATTGTATATTGGGGCAGTTGCATACTATATCCATACAGAATAAATATAAGAAAAATCTGCAGGCAGAAATAGGTGCAGATTTTCATGATGCTTTTCAGATAGAAGAAAAATTAACGGAGCAGAAGAATCAGTATACACAGCACTCTCGTGTGGACTGAACCATATCTGTTGAAACGTTCTCTTCCTTTATCATCGCTAGGAATTTCTGTAGACATATAAAAATTTGAGAACCCTCTTGTTGCTGCAATTTCCATTTAGTCAGAGGACTGCATGCATTGAATCAAGTGTGTTTATGAAAATGGGCATTTTAGAATATTCAGATTTTCATATGATGAAATTCTGGAGAAGAAAGAGTTTTTTATTCAGAAGAATAATCTTCATTCTCAGGTTGCTTGCGTCTTTATGTCTTTAAGGTTCCAGGCTTGCTGTTATGCTTAGCATTCTTGTTTATGCTCGATGGTGGAGAACATGCTTTGTGTGCAAAAGATGGCAAATTAATCCTTGAGATAAGATTGGAAAAAATTTATAACTGAAACGCTAAGGATCCAATAAGAATCAATTATAATGAGGTAGATTAAATAACAAACTATATGAAAACAAGGTACTTTTATATATGTCTGACATTTTCTGTAATTCAGTACATGTTGTATATGAAAAAATCAATTTGAAGTAGTTGAATTTGATCCATTTGCCTAACTAGTCCTGTTCTCTTTGGATTGTATTTTAACTTCAGCTTTCTTTTTTTTTTGAAGCTCTTCCTCATTTGATGCCTGCTCTCCAACTATGATATGAGCTATACCACTCCCTTTTCTCTGGTTTGTCAGTGAAAAAATAAAACAAAAGGCATTATTAGGCTCACTATCATAAAACAGTGAGGTGATATGCCTAACTGAGAAGATTTTTCAGATTATTAACAGATGAAATATAGAAAGTGTAGCATTTCAAAGTTGCCAAGTCTTTGGTGGAATATATGACATTCCAGTGGGTTCATCTGTTTAACAGTCAACATTTTGCTGTATGTATTAACCTTGACTACATATGCTTTCGGTTTTCAGTTTTACTAGCTTTGTTCTCTATTACCACACTTTCCTTTTTATAGTCATATAGGAAATCATAATAAAAATGATAGGTCTACTGGCATAAATAGAAATAAATAGTCCCTGCTTTTTTTTCTACACATGGGTTTCAAAGAAAAAGAACAAGCACTTGTGCTGTAAAATGTAGATGGCATCCAGTTTTGTCTCATTCATTCATTCATTCATTCATTCATTCATTCATTCCGAATGTGTCTGTAGCAAACCACAAGAATGCCAAAATGACATGTATCTCTTAACTTCATGAGCGAATCCCACCTTTATGTCCACCAATGTCCCTCTCCCCAGTGTGAATACTGGGGAATTTTTTAATTTATGCCATGCTCATAATGAAGATGTTGATTAAGTGATCTGGCCAATGACAAAGCCAAAAAGATAGTCTCGTTTTGGCAGTTTAAGGATCTGGACACAAAATAAATGAATAAATGAAAATGGCACCACATCTTGAACTATAGAAAAACAAGACAGTTTCTTCACTTGATACACTTACGCTAAAATGTAATCAAAATGCCATTACCAACATTAACAGTTTATAACTTATAGTTGTAAACAAATGTTATAAAGTAAGCAAACACCTTCCTTGTCTTTTTCCTTCATCTTCAAATATATAGTTTTGTTTTTCCTTTCTATAATATTCCATCACAATATTAATTATGCTTAACCACACTATTTAAAATCAGCGTTTAGTATTTTAGATCTAAACCAACAAAAGTCTGATGGAAACATGAACATTCATAGGTCCACTTGGCCTTAAAAAAATAGAGTTCTTAATCCCAGTTAGCTGGAAGTTACATATACTTATTTATCATGAACAACCTGCACATTCTTGGAAGCTATCTTTTCTTAAGTACTGTGTTTAAATTTCCATAGATTATTTGCCACTGAAAGATGCTGGGGCTGTGTCACAATTTAAACTAAAGCATATATATATATCATTCACTCATCACTCTGAATATCCATCCATCCATCCATTCTGTAATATTGTGTAATTGATGACATGATTAGGCTTTTAAAAAAAAGTCAGCAGCCCAGATTGAAGACTCAACCTCCATGCGACGGGATGAGCTCCCATCCTTGTTCCAGTTCCTGCCAACCTAGCACTTTGAAAGTATACAAATGCAAGGAGATAAATAAGTACCACTTTGGTGGGAAGGTAACAGCACTTTGTGATGTCATGCTGGATACATGACTGCAGAAATGTCTTTGGACAGCACTGACTCAATGGCCTTGAAACGGAGATGAGCATCACCACCTAGAGTCAGCAACAATTAGAATAAAATTCACAGGGACTCTTTTACCTTTACTTTGGGAAGATTGTCCTTAGTTTCCTCTCTCTGAGTTTGAAGACAGAATTTCAGATCTCTCACCTATTTTCATGGAAGAGTCATAATTTGGTTTCCATAGGGCCTACACTTTCTTAGTATACATTTTCTCCTCAGTACAGACCAATTTATACTATGCCTATTGTCTACAAAAGCCCATATTAGTTCATATATTTACTATGCAGTTTTTGAACCTAAACTTGATTCCTAGTGGTTAAATATCATGCATGTACAGCCTTTGATTTATATGGAATATTATTCTTATGAATACCAGCACAGTTGTCCCTTCAGTGCAGAAAGATAGTTTCAGCCCCAAACTATTAAAATGACTAATGGAATAGATGTCCGGTTTAGATCAGATATTAGATTATGATCATGCCTCATGTAAAGTTTTCTATTTATTTCAGTATAACAATATGCTTGAGTAGCTTGGTTCCAACACAAAATGCCCAGGTTGCTTTTAATGGCAAAGTAATTTATTTTTCTTCAAGAATTTCCATAGGGATGTATGATTCAGTCATGTCTGGATTTGATCATTTTCCAGGTTTTCCAGCCAAGCTTATTTTCTTTTACTTCTCGGCAGTATTCTGAACATTAAAAAGTCAGCCCAATCATACTGAATGATTTTTTTTGTGTGTGAACATGTCTGTTAATATATACATTTCTGTGTCAACTGATTTGTTGTTATTGTTGTACACAATATACAGGCACCAGTGCTTTATCTTTTTTTTAAATCCCCACATATCACTACATTCTACATTAGGAATAGTTCACCAAACGCTACTGTGTTAAATCCTTATCAGAATATAAGCTGAATAATTCGTGTTCCCTTAATATTAGAATGCTGAAATATTTATTCATGACTGTAGCAGCTTAAAATTAAAAAAAAATCAATCTATTAAGAGGAAAATATTTTCCTTGTAGCAGCTCTAGTTTGATATTTGGATTATACTCACCTGGAATGCAATAACAGATCATTTTTTTCATATAGTAGCAAATGCAAAAGTTACTTTTGTTCAGGGGGCTGAAGAATAGAGCAAACTAAAAGAGGAAAGATTGGAACAGCTGAACATGAGTGACCAAAGATCTATCCTTGAGAAATTTTGTAAAAATAATAACTGTGGAGATTGTATTTATATGAGGTATTTATGGGACAGTTTGGCCACACACTTGTGGCAAGAGTCAGCAGAGCAATTCACTCAGAGCAAAGGGGTCAACCTCTTTCCGCAGAGCAATTTAAAAAAATATATAACAAGTATCCTTCCTGGTATACAATTGGCCTATACTGTGGCGAAACAGAGCTTTGTGCATAGCAAGCTGATGAGACAGATATCTTTCCAAGTTTTACCTTTCCGCACAGGCTCATTTTCCCTCATAATTGCAAACCACAAGCGCCTCAATTCAATAGCCTTGAAAATCCAACTGGCCCTACGAATCCAAACACCTCTTCGAGAAATTAGGTTATCATTCATTAGCTATCTATCATTTGGCCACTGGTAGGCTGGCAGGATATGAGGGCCATTTAATTAGGCCCAGCACCACTCTTTGGTGTGAAAAGGGCTCTCAAAAGCTTCAATTCCCTACAGCTTCACAGCGGGAAGTTGTTGGCGATAATTGACATAGGATTTCCTTGTTAACCAGCAGCAGACATGCTGGATTAAAGCGACAGAGATCTCAAGAAGAAAGTGAAAAGAGATAAGACAGGGCTTGGAAAGACTTGTGCTTATTTTGCACTTGAGGATGATGAGCAAATAGCAATAACAAACTGGAGAGCTGCTCCCTGCACGTAAGGCCTTCACTTATCAGTCCCATTTCAGCTTGGCTGATCAAAGATTGACTTCCCTTCAAATAACACAGGCCTGGGGTTTGTTAGTTTATTAAGCTGCAGGTTTTATGAATTATCACAGTTTTAAAGATGGATTGCGGCTTATGTGAAGGGGGAGAGGATTATCGTGTTTTCATCTAAACAATTATAAAATATCACAGCTGAAAGCTTGCTTGCAAATGACATCATTTTCTCCTGCAAACTAAACAGGGCCATTGTATGCCTTCCTATACCAGGCTCCAACAAGTGTGCTGCCTCCTGAAAATTAACTCGGCTTTTGAGAAGCAACCACAATGTAAATATATCGCTAGTTCACAGTGCTTGTGCTGTTTGACAAGAAAGTCACATAAAGCAGTCGGGTGGAGTTCAAAAGTAGAAGCAGCAGCCTGGTGGAGACCTAGCCTATAGAGATGTTTCTTAAATTATGCTTCTGATAAAATGATCCTGAAGCACATACACATGAGTATTGTTAAAATGAAAATGTCTTCTTTGGACGAGAGACAATTACTGTATCTCACTTAATAACTTAACCTTGCACAGCACGTGTGGTAATAATAAAGAGACCAAAGCAGTAAACCCTTGTTAGAGTATTTCTTCCTCAATTTTTTTGCAGGTGGGGGAATATGCGGATAAGGTTGTTTGTGCAAATGGAATATACATTCTATATAATAAAAGCAAGATACCCTTGAAAAGGCAGTACCATGATCAGACTACTTATTAATAGGACCAGTGTAATCATTGTAGATACAGAATATTGTAATTTATGCTTTCTAAATGATAACATAACCTTAGAGATAAACAAATTAATTAACTTAATCCGCCTTATAAATATTCCCCATTTCATTATGGTTTTTGGAAGCAGTAACAACTTTGCTATTGTATAACTTTGTAGAAGTTTTCTATTGACATAATCAACTGAATATTGTCTAGGAATACTTTATACATCCAAATAGCATCAAGCATTATAATTAAAGGAGGAAAGTTGATGCAAAATTAATGTGTTGTTTTAATTACTAGGTGGCATTAGATTTAATTGTAAATCGGTGGAGTCAAATATTTCCTGTGTCTATTGTAAAGTGGTCTACTCTGGGTTATTCTGAAAAAGCATTTATACATTGGGGACAATATAAAATATCTTGATTTTTGTGTCTTCCAAAAGCAATGTTTATTTTTAAAGCATGGGGACAGAATATCTGAACACCCCTTGATCTATTTCTTCCTCAAAAGGTGACTAATCAATAGGGATTTCACTTTTTTTAGCCCCCAACAGTCATTCATTTAGAAGGCCAGCACAGCATTACCTCTTCTACATTTTCAAGTTCTGATAGATGCTGCATTTTTTTTGATACTGTGGTAGAATTTAATGTGATTTTTTTTAAAGAAAATACTTTGATTTTGCCTTTATTTTATTTTGATCAGAATGTAATGTTGATGAATTTATCTGTTTGTCATTTTGATGAGAAAATTATTTATGAATATTTATTGTTAAATAAATAGTTCAATTTTACCTCATAGACTGTTTTGTTATCTAGTTTCCTGATTAGTAAACTGCGAAACTTGCATGACAATATCTCCCAATAATAATCATTTTTAACTCAATTCTTCAGTCAGTTCTTTGCTACAGCTTCCTACTGCTTCTATCTTTTTACTACCTAAGGAATTAAGAAAACACCTTGCAATTTAAGATAAGCAGATACACGTGTCAGGTTTTTCTTTCACAGAAGACCTGTATCAAGCAAGAGTACCATCACATAATTATATACTATATGCAGAAAGGAGAAAACCATGAAGCACCCCATAAGGATATTTTATTATGTAACATATTAAGTCCATTCTTCCTCCTCTTTATATATGCCAGATGTCAGGCTCAACTAAACTGTTTCTCTCTGATGTGCACAGCAGTTTTTAAGGCAATTGTCCACAATACACTAGAGAAATATAGAATCATTCCAGACTAATGTTGACAATTACAATGATAGCTTTTCCACATTTATCAGGGGATCAGAAAACAGAACCCAGAAAATTAGCTTCAACAACATGGAGTTAACCATCCTGATGAGGGTGTCTGATGATATCAATATTAGCAATATATATTCCTGATTTCCCTCATGTCAATTTAGAATATGTTCATTCTTTTTAATTTTCCAGAAACATTCATGAAAGAAGTTTCTCTGAGATTTCATTAATACCGTATTCTTTCTAAATGCTCCCCTTCACAGCTGTCAGATGGATTCATGTATTCAGGCTACATTTAATGTAGTTTTACTTTTAGATATTCTCCATATTTTGATTTTTTAAAGCATTTTTTTATCTTTTTGAAGAAGATGGGGTACAACTATTTTTAATTAGCTAGGTAAGTGCAAGAAGCTCAGAGATGATGAGACTCACAGGCTAATTAATTGATTATTGTCCTTTTTTCTCCCAAGGAAACATGTTTTTGGAAAGCCAGTTTGGTACAACAAATATTATAGCATTTTAGGCTCTCAGGTGAAAATCTTGACAATCTGACTTCCCGTTTTCCCAGGTTGTAGCTATTAGTGATAGCTAGTTATTGCAAATTTTTATAGATCTAATATTTTGTATCCTTTTTTCTTGAAAATTTCTTGATGTATTTCTTGAAAATTGAAACAAAATGCCTCACTTAATTTCTTGATTTTTCTAATGATTTTTAAACAAAATTATGAGTCTGTATGTTTGTGTGTGATCATTTCAGGATAGAAACATCACGTTGCCTGAAAATCATATGTATGAATATTTGAATCAGTTGATTATTAACTTCAGCTGTAGATTCTATAAACTAAATCCCTTTCTATAGCTTATTTTTGTGTTTCAAATTTAAGAATGCCTAATTGAACTATAACTGTACACTCTTATTAATACAAATGGGCCTTAGATCTCAGCTGTAATTATCTTCTGTGTTTTGCAATTTATTTATATGTTTGTCAGATTATGACTATTTTAAATTTTAAAATATGAAAATGCTTTCTAAATTACTTATCTTTAAAATATCTTTTGAAATGAAGTTTGGATTTGTCATGTTGTAGACTTACTGTATTTGAGGCATTTCCTGAAGAGAATATAATTCATGTATAGTAGTTTCTCCCAGGAAAAGAGAAATGAAAAAATTAATTCAAGTGTGGATATTTGATAAATTCCTAAAGTTACAAGCAATGCATCTGCTTTTAATGTTTTCTATCAGAAGACTAATGCAGTATATCTCCCCCTGCCTTTTTTTGAGTCAGTGTTTAATCATCCAAACAACCTTATAATAGGGAAACACACTTTATGGCACTGGAAGATTTACTTTTCCGTTGCCATGTGACTCTTCTGACAACCAATAAATGCCTTATATTGATGAAGTGAACAAATCTCTATCTGGTCATTTTCAACTTGAAACTAATAACCACCATCATGAAATCAGGCATGCAATAAGCTAGGTTAAAACAGAGTTCATCAAATAAATCATTCAGGAATTTTCTATTTCTCTCCCAAGACACGTTGCACATCTGCTTGTTGAAAGGAGGGAAAAAGCAGTATTTCTTTGATCAACTTAAAAAAACATATTCTTGTACCTGTCCCTAGGGCTTTCTTTTCCTGGACCCAATCCTAGAAGATGTATGGTACACCCACAGATTGGACTCTTTTCAAGTGAATTTAGGTGCAGTATTATTGCCTAATAATATAAGACATTTGGAGACGATATATGATGTTGTGTGCCAAGTAACAGAGAGATAAGAAGCCAATTTCTCTGTATTTTTATATGTCTAGAAATAACTTTTTATAAACTCGTTTAGAAAAAAAATCATTGCATTTTAACATTTTAAGTAATTTAAACATTTTAAGTAATTTAAACATAAAGAGGCAAATTAATGATACAATGTAGATGCTAATCCTGATGAGGTGATTTCCGGAGTAAGATGCCATACACAACAGGAAATCGAAACATATAGCAAATTCATTCCTGATATGAGTTATTATCTTTATTATAGGTCACAGATCCAGACAACACAAAATTCAGTATAACACATGGAATAAATGTGTCTGTGACCCGTCTACTTTGCTGTTAAGAAGTTCAAATTTTATGGGCTACATTTTTTATACAAATCTAGCAATTAGATTTGGTTAGAGCTATTTTAGCAACTTTATCTGCCAAAAAGAAGCTGAACAAAGAATTCTTCTATCTGTCCAGGAAATGGGCTAAAAAATATACAAATTATCTTGGTAGAACTTACAGTGAAGCAAAAGATAAAACCATGATTCCATATTCCTGACTTCACAAGTGCAAAGTCTTTCAGCACTGTGGATTTTTATGGAATTTTCTCTTGAGTTCAATCCTTATATAATGACATATAAGTATGATAATTGACAGATGATATGCCTATTGATTGAAACAGTTTTGAGAAGAAGAAATTGAATCTGTTTATTTATTTAGTAAATAAATAAATTTATCTATTTTTTATTCAAACTGAGTGTTTGTTAAGCAGTTCATGATATAAAATATATACAAAATTAAATATAATGTTCATCGGAATTAAAGTTAATCTTTAGACAATCCCTATCCATGAAAAGACAATATGGTGCCCTTCAGATATTGTGAGTGACACCTCCAAACTTGACAATGATGAAGGATTATGGGAGTTTGCCTATTTCTGTGCTATTTTGTCTTTCTGACAGAGACAATCTAGGATCAAGATCTCTTCCTTCCACTCTCATTTTCAAACTCATATTAAATCTAAATTATCATTCATAAGATTTTGGTGTAAGAGTAGGAAAAATAAAAAGGAATGCCATAGTGCTTATACCATCTGCTATCAGCGACTTTATTTCTTCTTTTTTTAAAGAAAAGCCTCAAGCTTTATGTTTATTATTAATAACCAGTAGTTGTGCTAGTAACTGGCTTTGTCTTTTAGCTTGCAAGCATGAAAAGCCAATGCAAATCAGCCTTTTTAAATTAAATATGAGAAAACAATTATATTTTGACAGTTAATTGCAATCTTTACTGAATGTGGTATTCTGAACAAGATACCACATGTATTTAGCGTGCTGATTATATATGTAGATTGTTTTGCAAATTAAGAAAATATCCCTAAAAGAGATACAATAATTGGTTGACTAAATCACTATTTCTTAAGGGGACAGTATTAAGAAATGAATGTTGAATGACTACATCCATAATAATTAGCTTTTAACTCACTGCTTAAAGGTTTTAGATTGGGAGGAGCTTCGATCCTATGCACACTTATTAGGGAATAAAACACACTGAACTCCCAAAGACTTAATTGAGAGTACACAAACAGAAGATTGCACTGGTAACCTTCAGATCTATAGGTGCCATTCTATTCCTTGCCAGATTCTCAAATGACAGTCTCTATCCTATACTATGATCAAAATTGAACTTTTATGGGTGTAAATTCCATATAAATTATTTTTTTCAGATATATATTGTAAATATATATAAATGTATGACAGGTAAAAGTGAAACAGCAGTAATCATCATCATCATCATCATCTAGTTGTTTGTTTCTCTGCTGATCTGATTGCTAAATGTTATATCCCTGTTGGTGAGCTGCCCAAATTAAATAACACATCTCTAGCACAAAAATTTGCTATAAAAATGAACCCCATATAAATTATCAATATGAAACAAACTCTATGGGGAGGTAATGGAATATGTGGACGATTTTGAAGAAAAGCAAAAAGAGATACTAAGTAAGGTAGAATCCCCCTCCCCCCAACCAATGGTTTAAGAATCTGAGAAAGAAACTTAGGAAGGACCTGCCTTAATGGCTTCGGCACTTAAAAGGGTTGGCGAGAAGTTTGTACTTTCAGACTTGCAATATTCTGTTAATGTAGCCCTACAATAAAGTAGAATGACTTCATCTAGTTGTGTTTCTCGTCTGGTTTACCTGGGAGCACTGCCAGGGGTCAAATTCAACATCCTGTTTCTCATAGTTTCATGCACATCATCCCAGTACAGATGGACTCATATCAATCCATCTGCACGTGCAAAATCACGAGCAAGGCAAAAATGCCCTAACCCTTTTTTTTAACCCCTTGTGGAATTACAATTGATCCTAGAAATAGTATATTTCTTGTCATTCCTGCTTTCCTTAAATAAAGGTAGGTACTGTAAGTTACCTTGAGGCAAGATGGGCTGCCTATAAATTTTATAAATAAATACATGTAAAAATGAAAGACTAAGCGTAAGTGTAATATTTTATAAATGCATGAATGATACTCCATTACTAATAAGATCAAACTGGGAAAGTTGTGAGGACATGCTGAAGAGGCTTAAGGTCCACCAAATATAAAGGCATTACTAAAAAATAAAAATAAAATCACCCAACACCCCCAATTCCTAATTAAAAGAACCATTTTCAGCAGTGGTGGGTTGCTAGGTTCGTCCAGGATCGGGCGAACTGGTAGCGGTGGCAGTGGTAGTGGGAGGCTCCGCTCACCCACCCGGGTGTCTCTACGCATGCACAGAAGCGTCACGTGTGCGTGCATCTACGAGCAAAGTGATAGCAACGGGATTTGAAACCCACTTCTGATTTTCAGGTATCTGAAAAAATATTACAAGGAGGAGGAGTTGTGTGTGATTTCAAGAGACAAAACTGTTCTAACCAATCAAAAACTTTCAGTTACTTACAAACACATTTAATTGATTTTCCTGAGCTTGATCTGGAAGATGAGATTATACAATAGGAAAAAAAGATGTGTTTACAACAGCATCAACAGCTCATTTTTTCCTTCTTTCTATACAATAAAGCATACAGACACCTTTTGTTAGAAGATGACAGTAACAGCTCTTTCATAACATTCTACCCCAATGCTTTAGTCATATTTGATATAACGGTTGTAAATTCAAAATATAGCACCTCAGAATATAATGCAGAAATGCGTTCAAAATACAGAAATTCAGAAATTTCCTATGCGATGACCACAAGGGAATTTCCAGCCTTTTAAAACTGATTAGAGACTGTAATTTGTTAGTCATAAATCATTATCTCAGTAACTTAAATAACTGGCATTTAGATAATCTAATATATGTTTATATTTCATTGCCCACTTAAACTGTGAAATTAGCAAATTATAAGGTCATGCTAAGGACAAAGTAATGATTTTAAAACTGGGAAATGACAAATTTTAAAAAGAAATAAATCATTTGAAAACAAAGTTTCAGTATCTCACAGACAGTAATCTGCCCAAGGCTTAAATCGTAGCTGCATTTTACATCCCGTTTACATAAATGGGACTAAAATGCTTCTTTGCCTATAAGAACAATTACATAAATAATTTGTATGTTCAAAATACAAATCAGATCTATTCAGTATAATAGATCTGACCCAACTCTTGATTGGACATATTATCTTATATTAATCTAAATGCATTATCAATTCAATCTTCTTTATTTTAAAATCTGATCAATTAATTTTTTTAATGCCTTTCAAGGTACAATTGATTATTCTGTTCCAGACTCAGCAGATATTTTTCTGGAACAAGGAAACCAAGCACTTAGTCACAATTCTCCTTGTTTTCAGATATATTCTAATTCCTAAAAACAAATTTAACAATTTGTTGTGTATAAGTGTAAAACTGATAGAAATAAAATATCTCAGAACCATGATTAGGAACATAGCTTGCTTAGCGACATGCTTTGATTTGTTAATTTATTCATGATTAATATACATAACATAACAAACATAAAACATAACATTGGCTTTAATGGGTTTACTCCAAATAGGTCTTTTGCAATAAAATCTGACATCGATATTTTTCAGAATCCATAGTTCATCTCTAGAGCACAATAGCCAAGAGTGCATTCCCACCCCATCCCCCAAAAGGAGAAGAATCTAAATGTTCCAGTATGTGACATATGAAATAAAAGGCAATACAATTGAAATAAATTATATTTTGGTGGGGGGGAGAGCTGTTGAAACATTTTCTAAATCTCATTTCTGTATGAGTAATAGAACTGCCAGCCCAACACCTGCAGGGGTGGAAATAATTTACTTAGCTTTACTGACTTCTAGGCAGGTTCCTCACTTGATGAATGGCTTAATTAAACATCTGTTAATCACAACAGTATCTCATCTTGAGGTGAAATACCTATTCTTCATAACATATCATCCTGCAAGATAACATCAAACATTCCTTCATTTGCAAGACTTAGGTGTATCTTATGATTTCAATAAACTTGTCAGGGAAACAATGTGCCTCCCCTCCTTCTGTCTATCCTGAAAAAACAATTCTGAGCTTGGACTCTTTTTTTCCACCCTTTTGCCCTTCCCCCATCTCCACAACCTTCCCATAACCTCAGGCTCCTGAACTCTCTAGTATGTTTTTAGGCCTTGATAATAAAGCAACATCTGCAAACTTACAAGTGCTTTACTCAAGTTAATTGAGTAAATTGAAGCAAGATGCTGGGCAGGGGTGATCTATGATCCCAGGTTGAGGACCCAGAAGGGAGACAACAGATTTACTGCAAAGACAGTGGGCGGCCTTTTGTTCAAGCCCTAGTTCATGGGAAGTTTGAGGTCATTTGGGATTAAAATATCTTCAGAAACAAATGGAATAATTTGACTGAAATATAAGACACCCAGTGCCAGTTTATGCCAGGAAACCATGGATAATTTATTGTCTGTCAATCCAACACTGGTCTGTGATAAATTAAACTGAATTTATAGATTATTGGGAAAGCTGGTACCCTTCCCTGGCAAATTGGTAAAGTAAGAAATGATCATATTTATTGATAATTGAATTTGAAATTTGTGATAATGCTACAACAAAGGACTACTGTATATCTAGTAATCAATAAACAAATTTCTGCACTGGCTATTTTTGCATTCTTCCCCTCTTCACTGCAACTCACCATCTGCCCTGCACTTCCAAAATGTATATTGAACAGAAGATACAGTGGAAGAGGGGGGGCTTCACTCTGCTAATAAACATTCTTCTTTTAATTGCTAGGCTGAATTAGAGTTCACTGGTAAGAGTTTATTCCAAAATATATCAAATGTTAAAATAATAGAGAGTAATTTGGAAAATCCCCTTTCTTCTTCCAGTTAAGTGGAAAACTTTCTGCCTGTTTTCTTAGGATCAATAAATACTGTAACTTTTCCTTTTCTCTTAGTAGCTTCATTATTTTTCTTACATTAAAGTATACAGTAACACATTTAAAAGTTGCAGTTGCTATTTTGTAATAGAAAGAGCTGATGTCCAGAAAATTTGTTATTCCATTCTCCCATTAAACTACAAGATTGGGTTAATGTGGCTGTATGTGTGTCAGTGTAAGCATGTGGGGTAATGTGTCAGATTAATACTAATCTTTGAAGGTTTGGAAATACAGAATTGAAGAGGTATAGACATATCTGAAAATTAGTTTATTGATAAGAGTTATTAATAACCTCTCCATGCAAGTACTCTATACTCTATATGAAACGTAAAACAGTAACTACGTAAAATGTTAATAATGCAAAAAGAGTAAAAATTCTGGCTCATCACCCCACATATTCAATCTCCAAAGGCTTTCCAAAAGAACTACATTTTTTCTAGTCCTGAGGAGACTGTTTTGAGTGGAAGCCTTTCATACTTACTGCATTACACTGTCCCAAAAGAGAACACCTATTGTGTACATAACACACTCCTACTGTGAGAACTCTCTTCTCATAACATATAAAAAGAGGGGATATACAAAAAAACATTCCCTAGTCATCCAGCCTAGCAAAATAGTGATATAGACTATTCAGGCAATATTTTTCTAGGAAAGGCAGGCTGATACATACCTGGATCCCAAGCCATAAATGCTTTTATGTGTCCTGACCAGTACCTTGAATTGAACTTGAAAACATACTGGTATCTGCTGAAGCTCTCAACATGTAAACAGTGTTGAGCCTCAGCTTCATTTTAGACCTTTTGAGAACTCCAGGTGGTCTTCAAGAGCAGCCCTGTGTAGATAATTAGGGTAATATAACCATAAAGTTCATAATGACTTTCATCATATTCTACATAAGGCCACATCTGGTGCACCAGCTGGAGCTGGAGGAAAAGCCCTCCTGGCTATCTAGAAATTCTACTACTTTTTCAGCTGGAGACAAATTCTTCCCTTCCTCAAAAAGTGCATCCTCATCAAACAAAGATGGTATTATCCTAAAATCAGTAGGCTTCTGAAATAATATATTGCTTCAGTTGATCAATCTCATCCTTAAAGTGTTCAAGCACAAGGTCAGCATTAATTCTCAAAGTGATCCAGAACAAGAATGTGGTCAACAGTATTTATAGTTGTGAAAGGTATAGGAAAACAGACTCCCCATCCCTCTTTTTAAGGAGTCATCTGTAGTAACAATGCCTATAGTTTTCATTTCATACCCAGGGTTGAATTCAGATTACCAGAGATTCTGAAAAACTATATCATTTCAAGTTTTTTGTAGTATTTATTCCACCAGTTTTTCAACAACCTTCTCCCTGGAAAGGATAGGTTGGAGCTGGGATATTAGTTGTCCATTTCCAATAGATCTTGGGCTGGTTTTCTGAGCAGAGAGGATCAGAGTCATTTTCAAAGTTGCTAGAACATGGGTGTCAAACTTGATCGCATCACATGATGTATTGTCACGTGTCACGATGTTTTTTGCCTTTGCAGAGCCAGGCCTTCATGTGACGCATCCAGTCCATGGGCTGCCAGTTTGACAGGCCTGCACTAGAACAACCCCAATTATTTTGAAAGGCATTGACCACCATCTGGATCTCACCACCTGGATCCCACTTCCAGTCTGCTTCCCTGTCTGCCTTAACCAGATGGAATGAGGGTGCAGGCCTGCACAAGGCAGAGCTAACATCACAAATAACACTTCCGGGCAATATTATAAGACACAAAATGTCTTTTCTGTCTTCTAATCAAATTCTATACACCCAGGTTCCAACTAGTACTTTGATGCATGAATGATTGGTGAGATAGTCCTAATAAACACTAATAGAATATTCTAGCCCATCCTTTCATAAAAAGGTTCAGAATACACTAAGCAGTACTGCTAGGTAACATTCCATAGATACCATAAAAGTAGAGAACTAATTCTCTACTTTACTACTTTTTCACTACAATATTTGAACTTTATTTGTGTTCTTGTTTTCTGCCAGTATACAGTAGTTCCAGCAATCTCTTCAATTGCTTCATCTCCTAAAAATTCTCAGAAAATCAGCAAGCCATCTGAGACTAATAAGTGACAATAAATTCTTCAGAACAATCTTATAAAGTTCTGGTCACTTCCATACTTCATAGGTTAAGAAGATCTCCTTGCAATTTCTCTTGATATCATAGGGGAAATCCCAAATGTCATCAGGAAACAATCCAGATCCACATCTGGCTGGAATGAGACATTTTAACTTCCTTTGTCCACTCGCAGAAGTGACTGGCTACAGCTGATTTTGTGAATTTCTTGATATTTATTTCAGAAACAATTTATCAAGGAAAAAAATTCTGAAATATTAACTCCTGGATTCTGTATAATACAAACATTAGAATTCTTGTATTTTTATTCAATTGCTTTATATCACTGCACTATACAGTAGATTGGTGACAAGGGGAAATGGGATTTGAACCAATATATGGATATCAATATAGTAAAATAGCAGAAATAATAATAATAATAATAATAATAATAATAATAATCCATTTCAAACTTGAAAACAATTTAGGTAAGACTGAAAATGCTTGCAAGTCATAGAATATTAATTGCAATAATAACAAAGGTAAAGAAAAGAAAACATAATAGAGACTATAGAAAGTAATATTCTAGGGGTATATTGCTGGCTAGATAACTAGTACCGATTCTTAATAAAGACATTCCTGTTAGAAGATGAGTACCGCAACATTTTGTTTCAAATTTACTTTTTAAAATGTATTGATACTAGTTTTATAGTGTAACAATTGTATTTTTCAATGATTGATAGAAAAATGGGGAAATAGAACATAAGGAATTCTTTTAATCTTCGTTTATGTGCTTAAATACATATATGTGGACAGGGATATCCAGGGTAATCAAAACCATTTTGATCTAAAATCAAAATGGTAGCCCCAGCCATGTGAAAAATAGCCTGAGCTTTTTTTTTATGCACAGCAACATTGCTTACCATCTTGACTTGTTTTTTTTAATCATTCCCTCATTGCACATGGATATGCAATCACATGAAGAAAGATTTACTTAAACAGGACAGAACCTTCTAGAAGCCTAGAGACCTTCTATAGCTTATTCTTTATTAGGAGTTCAGTATAGTTGTGTTGACTAATGATGGTGTCACTGTTTTGACTGACAAGCAGTTAGAATTAAAAACTAAATTAAAACTAAATTAAAAACTAAAAGTCATTGTGACTTGATCTCAGATATATAACAAGCTTGTTCAGCAAGAAACTAGTAGGTTAATCTTTGCTTTTGAAACTAGCCACATGCTTAGGGAGAAATATGACTATTTCCATTTATTGTGAGGAACCAGGAGAGAATTTTGTTTCCATGGATATTTAGTTGGGAACAGTTGCTTTAATATATGAAATGTTTAGATCTATATCAACTCTAGCCATGTCATCTATAGATTTTTATGTCTCTACCCATCTCGTAACAAGGCTTGCCTTTTCGGTGAAGCACCTGATTATATTTAAATGACCTCAAATTAATTTCTCTGAGGCAAGTGCTTGCCAAATTAAGCTTGGGGGAGCTTGTCCATCACTCTTTGGAATTTATAAAAAATTTAAAAGGAAGGTTAAATGTAGAAAAGTGTCTTATTTGAATCCTGATTTTTGAACACATTTGGAAACTCTGCAGGATTCAGGCAATTTCCAACCCTTCCTGTAATTCCTGCTCAGTGATCAAAGCAGAACATGCTGCCTTCCTCTTTTATAGTAGTCCAAAGTGCAGCTGGTAAATAAAGAAATGGAGAGGGGCAGAGCCCAAACTGAGCTTGGAATTAAGCTGGGCCATTTTCCTTTGTGGAAAAGGGGTTTAATTTTGTTCAGGTAGATTTGAAATTAAATCAGGAAGATTTATTCATTAGTACTCGAAAGTACCAAAGCAGCATGAAAGATTGTAATTGAGTGAAGAGGAGTCAGAGGCATTCTCGTGGTAGATGAGTTGAATGAGCGCTGCTGGAAATATTACTCAGGGCAGGGTGCCTTTAAGCATGACATAAAAGCCTGGAAAGAGGATGTGTGAATGGGTTTCCCATTTCTTTTGCAATTCTGGAATTTCCTGTCAAGAATGAAAACACAATTTTCTCCCATTGCTGACTTAGGGTCTTAAGATTTAACACTAAGTTTGAGAAGGCTGTGATATAGGAGTAGCTTCTTCATTGCCCTGAAGTGGAAATGAAGTTCCACTTCACACAAAATCTTAAAAAGTATAAAGATGCACATGTCATTTAAACATTGTCTATTGGACTTCTGTGTCCTCAGGAATCAAGCACTTCTGTGGCTGTTTCTTATGCCAAACAGTCATAGCATAAATTCATTATAGCACATGACAGAAAATGCATATCTTGATGTTCCTTCACAGCAATTCATTTTTATTTATGGGGTGTCTTTCAATTTTGGTTCTGCATCATATTTAAGGGACCATAATCGGTAGATTTGGACAGAATTGGTATTGTCAGTAATAACTTTAGAATCTACTGGAAACCCATAACCATTGGCTCATTGTTTCAGAAATATTTACTCTGAAGATATTATCAACCAAATCACCATGAGTGGACAAAAGAACGGGAGGGATTTTCAACTTCCTGCTGGCTTCCTCACTGACTTTACTTGTGGGAAGCTTGCAAGAACATTGGCAATCACAATCACATAACTACAGCTGGCTGCAGCAGGATGGTAGTGCTGCAGTGGCCAGAACTTTGTCATGGTTATGACTTGTTCCAGCCATCCCAGCACCCCTGCAATCACAATCTCCACACTTGGCAACTGGTTTACACTTAAGACCATTATGTCTCATAATCATGATTGCCATTTGCAACCTTACTGCGGACTTCCCTAAAAGTCAATGGAAAAATGGCAAGTTGTCTGTATCTGTAAGTCTTTCCCATCTGTGTACCCTTCTCCAAGCCCCTCTGCTCTCACAGACACCCATGCATCCTCCCTAATTATGCCATACCCTCCCACACCCTCTCTAACCCCTGAATACCTTCCGTCCTGACCCACCCCCTCATGCACCCTCCCCAACTGAAGGTTACCAATAGACCAACATGAGAGTTTTAGTAGAATATAAACAAACTGAACTGAATTAAGATTTCTTGAAGTCTGAAGAACAAGGGACCTATTTGGAGAGGCACAGCTCTATCTTTTCACAGATACTGTTATGCAGTTATTCCAGTTTTTTCCTCCTTTATTTTTTTGCATTTCTGTTATTGAGGGAAGCAAGGAAAAAAATGGAAGAAATTGTGGAAGATTAATACATAAAGTGGCACTGATGTAAGGCATCCCTCCCTGTTAATTTCAGTAATAAGGAACTGTGTGATCACACAATTAAAAACTCAGCTGAAAGCATCTAGATATAGTGTTTATTTTAAAAATCTGATAATTTCCCCCAATATCATTTTAATATAAATTCCAGGAAAAGAGAGGGAGGGAGGGAGGGAGTGGGGGAGGGGAGAGAGAGAGAGAAATGTATATCCAGGATATCATTTTTAACCACCTTTATTTTTCTATCAGTGGACTTTGCGGAAGAATATCAAAGAAATGTAATCACACACAGCTTCCATATTTTCACTGCACTTTTTGTCTCTGTTATCAAAAAGCACACAGCAATGGCAGCAGAAGTGCTGCCCAGAGTTTCTGAAAATGTCTTGGGGAGTAGCCCTGCATGTTGTCATATCTGGATGATTGCAGGAGAACGAAAACGTCCCCACAAGATTGTTGCCACAATTGTTTGATCACAGCCCCACTCCTTTTGTACATGGGACACATGTGGTACTTTTAAAGAGAGTTGGATTTTAATTGTACAATCACAGCCACTATTTTGACTTTTCACCCTCCCCTTCCCCTCCCCGGCTGCATACAAGTGGATGTTGCTTATCAGAATTCTTTCCTGCCTATTGGCTTGGTTGCTCCCCTGTCAATGCCAAGTTCCATTCAAGGCAAGCTGGATGCAAAGTGTACTTGTCTTTAATTTTACTCTGGTCTAAAATGTAAGCACATCATGTTCCTTTCAGATCCAGAGAAGGAAAAGTTTCATTTTTTTCCCATAGCCTTCTTTTTGTGAAGATTTATAGACCGTCATTTCTTTTTTAATTCTGCAATTCATCATCAACTCTAAAATCTTAGCACAAACCCTCTTGCACCTGTCATCTAAACATAGCCTAGGAAATCAGTTATTTTCATACAAAGAATTCACAAAAATCTTCCGACAGTATGGTAAATTAATTCTTTTTGAAAATCTTTAAACTGTAATGGCAGAGTTATGTAGGAAGTCAGAAGCAAAATGAGTGAGGCTGCATGTTCTCAATGGTGCATCTCTGCTAACAGACTTCTCCTGCTGCTGCACTGCATCTTAATGTTTAAAATTTGGCAGACTTCATTCCCTAAGGAAAATAATTGTGTCTACAAAGAGCATCTGGTTCTGTCTAGTAAGATAGAAACAAAAGTTATTAGAAGTCTACTTTCTACAAGTAGACTGAGGTGACTCTCCATGCAGACTTTTATTTGATAGGAAGCAGCTTAATCTTGTGAGAAAAGTGTACAAGTACTTGGAAATTTTATCCAACTCTCTCAAAAGGAATATTGTTCATTTTCCAATAATATCAACTTTTTGTCATAAAAGTGCAGATTCTCTGAAACATAATTATAATTTAGATGTTTCAATCAAATGACTTCTGGAGGAATCTGAACCAAAATTAATACTAAAAAAAGTTCTGAAAACAGAATTAGAACTGAATCTTCTAGCCATCTATTTCTAGCTAACTATTTCTGAGATAGATCCTCCCTCCCTCCCTTCCTTTATGACATGCTGATCATGATTGGATATGCCAGCTAAAAGCTATTAGGAGCGGTAGGAGGTTCCCGAAAAACCTTTTTTTGGTAGTTCTGTTTTTTTAAGATGTACAACAAAGTTGTGGAAGCATTAAAATAGAATTGATATATTTTTCACAAACAAATAACCCATCTCCCAAATAAAATCAAAACAAAAAATGTTGCCTCTGTGTGGTTTTTGCATCCATGTTAACCTTGTATTGTTGTCCCACCCTCTGCAGACCTCAGTTCACCCTTCTCCCCAGACAAATGCTTGTATAATCCTAGGCTATTAAATAAGATCAATTCATTATGTTCCCACCTAGTTCCTTTACTTCTTCACAACTGCCAGGTATGTCAGTCAAATTACAATCTCAAATATAGGAGGGTATTCTCTTTGGCATCATTTAATGCCTTCCCTTCAGCGGTGCAGCTAAAAAAAGTGATTTTAAAAGTGTAAAAGGATTAGAAACAATTTATATTCTGTTGATCTCCAAGAGCTCACAGTAGTGTAAATACCACTTCCTCTTTCAATAATCTTTTGTGGTGAATCAGGCTAAGAAGTAGCGATTAACTCAGACTTTTCTAATGAGCTTCCAAGGCTCCGAGTTCTCGTACAATATCTTGACCACTACATCACATGTTTCTCTATGTTTGCATCACTGAGGGATAATTCTGTGTAGTAGATAGAGGAAAGGTGCAGGAGATGGAGAAAATTCTCTGCAATCACCTTCCTTCCTGCTTTAGTTGTGGATGTCTTCCACAACCACTTCATAGATTGCTATTGGATACCCAAACTAACCAAGGAGTGGTTAATAGGTCCGGCCCAATTATTTCAAAATGATTAACCAAAAGCCACTGCAATTTAGTGAGATGGAGAGGTGTGTAACAAAGAGTACCAAACATCAAATTCTACTTCTACAAGTATGATGTGTACCAATAAATGTTAATTAAAACTGACACAGTGTTCATGTATCTCCATCATGACAGCTATGTCAGGACACGTTATGTTAATTATAATATGGCACTGCATCTAATATCCAGTACAATATTGCAAGATGAATCTGATTTGGCTTCAGTTGTCTGCATAAACAGAAATATTTATACATATACAAAGTCTGGGCCCTGTGGAATTATAGAAATCACATCTAAACATACGCATACATCCATACGGATGCTTTAATGGAATTAAATTAATGATACCGTGAGTGTGTGAGAAAATGCTTTATTGATATAGCTTTAACATCAGGGCAACACATTATTCTATTCTATTTTTCTTTTCTACCAAGTAATGACAAGGAAATGGCAAGCCCCATTATACTCTGGGAATTATTTATCCCTATATCTCTTCAACACCCATGTTTTTATGTCCCAGCAATTTTTCATTTTGTAAAGATGGATATAAAGAGAATCATATGACATCAAGGATCCAGAGAGGAAGAAGCCAGATGATGCATCAAACTGCTTTGTTTCCTCCATCTCCTCTTCTGATTAGGTTTACCGTTCCTGATTGTCACTATTACTGGTATATTCAGAAAAGATAGAAACTATGACCAGCCAGCTTCTTCCCAGGATATCTAGTGACTATATGGCCAATAACCTATTGTCTCTTTCATATAAAGTATTGGAAGTGAAAGCAGAGCACATGTGAGAGCTGCTAAACCACTGATTAGAACTTCAGGTGATAGCTTCTGGCTACTTAGATGCCAGAAGCCACATTCTGATGGAAATCACAGATTAGTCAGGAAATTACTTGCATTAATTTGAGGCCCCTTCTCCTAGGAGGTTAGCTTTTTCCTGTTGCCTCTGGCTATAACTGGCCCTTTTCGTAAGAAAGGGTGCTACCACTTCCTACCTCAAAGAGACCATTTTAAGCAAATGAGAATAGTCAAAGGTAGCACATTAAACAGGACAGTTTTAAAATGATGAACTGTTTCTTCTTACAGGTAATTTGTTCCTGCTTAATAACATACTCTTGCAAAACTCAACTTGTTTCTTTCTGGATATTAAGAACAGACTCCCTGTATTTTGTTAATGGAAAAAATGGCATAACTGTACATTTGGTGGGACCTGTAGTTGCTTGCCTTACTCTTCTATTATGCCTTTTGCCCAATACCATTTGCTCAGGTGCATTTTTCTTTAAGTTCGTGTAGAATTTTTATGCTAACCTTTCTTTGCCTTTGGTTGCTATACCAGTTTTTAATTTGACCCTTTTTTTTCTTCAGTATTACCATATTATATATATGCTTTGATTATGCAAACCATCTTGAAAGCTATGTTTTTTCATGAAAAGTAGCTTATGAATTTTCTTTAAAAATAGATATTGTTCATGCTTTAATATTAGAAGTCTGTATAAATTTATTCAGCATATGTTACCTTCCACCCTCAAACAAGTAAGTAAGTATTTTATTTCAGATGCCTCCAATATGGCATGTTATAAATTTGTTGGATTACAGCTCCTCTCATTTTCAGTTACATTTACAATAATATAAAGCATTTCATTTGTCTTTTGGTTAAAATCTTTTCTGTGGTGATCAGCATGTTCCTTTGTAGCTCTTTGGTAAGATTATGCTATGATTAGGAATCAAGAATAATGAGATCTACCGTATATACTGGAATATAAGCCGAGTTTTTCAGCCCGTTTTTCAGGCTGAAAAACGTCCCCTCGGCTTATATTCGGGTCATGAAAAAAATGACTTTTTTCCTGCAACTGGCTCCCAAGGCTTGCTAGGGGCATGAGGGGGGTGCCTAGCAAGACTCTCTGCAGCCCCCTGGAAGCAAAAATGGGCTGGGGGGGGCTTAAAGGGAGAAAGAAACAACGTTTAGGGAGATCCCATGTGCACTGACCTTGAGTTGAGAGCTGATTGTAATTGGCTGCTAGCTAGCCTTCTTGTAATTGGCCGCTAGCTAGTGGGTTCTCCTAGCTTGGCTGTCTCAGGAATTCTGGGAGTTGAAGTCCACAGGTTGTAAAAGGGCCACATTTGCCCAGCCCTGGTATCTCTTAACAGAGGCTTCAACTTGCCTGAAATTAGATCAAGCCAGTGACTGGGTGGGCGTAGCTAGCTGGCCATGTGATATATGTGTATAGGGACTACTCAGAGGGCTGAAAAAAGTCATTTCTTACAGGTCCTCACACTTCTGACTGGTCCTCACACTTATGACCATCCTCACATTTATGCCCGTGCAGCATTCTTAAAACCATGTCACTCATTTCACAACTGCTTCTCTTTACCATGGTGACAAGATAGGGCAAAAACGTAAAATGTGAGGACAGTCATAAGTTCAAGGACTGCTCACAAGTGTGAGGACCAGTCAAAAATAACTTTTTCAGCCCTCTGAGTAGTCCATATGCACAAAAGGACTACCCAGAGGGCTGAAAAAAGTGATTTCTGACAGGTCCTCACACTTTTGACCAGTCTTTTTTTATTTTGAAATTTACCAGTAGCCGCTGCATTTCCCACCCCCGGCTTATACTTGAGTCAATGAGTTTTCCCAGTTTTGGGGGGTAAAATTGGGGGGGTCAGCTTATATTCGGGTCGGTTTATACTCGAGTATATTAGAATGGCAATGATACACCAAAGAGTGAATTTAATATATTGCCTGGGTCAGTTATTCAGAGTTTTATTTTTTTTAAGTCACATGCTGGGTCTTGATAGCACAGAATCAGAGTGACTAAATATCTCTGTAGATTTTCAGGTCATAGCTGTCTCAAAGGTGCTTTTCCAAAAGGCAACTAGGTTGTTTTTTTTTCCCCTGAGGAAAAAGAAGATATTTCGCTTTTCATCCAAGAAGCTTCACAACTGATAAAGCATCTTGGATGAGAAGTGAAACATTTTTTTTCCTCAAGGAAAAAACCAGACCAGTTCTTTTGAAAAACATCTTTGAGAATAGGTGTGGGTTCTTTGAGTTCCGTTGTGTGTAACTGAATTCAGCACCAATGCCAATGTCTATAAATTTTCAAGAATAAGTCCATGAAGCTTCCAACAGTTAATTTACTTACTTTAAAATTTTTCTTGAAAACTATATTCTAACAACTCTGTCCCTGCTCCTCCAATGATAATACCTTATCACTACTGCTAAAGGTGCTCTAGGCCATAGGAAGTGACAGCCAGACTAGGCTTTGATAAAGAGGTAGGAAAGATGAGTGACCACATTTAGGGAAGGTGAAAGTTGCTCAGAACATTTTGGCCTCAAAAGTGGAAGAAGGCCCTTAGCTGGTTTTGCAGTTTTCAAAAGGTGACCAGATGAAGGTTTGCTTTTTGAACAATGGAATGAATGCATAAAGAGTCAGTAAGTCCCATGTTTCCTCGTAGATAAAGATTTCTTAGTGATAACATTGGATTCATCAATGTTTAGAACGTTCTTAAGCACTTGAGCTCTTGTATGGAACTCCTTGTTGCTTTGCTTGTCAAAGCATGGCTGACCAATCCACGTATCTCAGCTTTTAGTTCTTTTACTTCTCTCACCATCTTGCTGTCCATTCTTTCCTTCCAAAAAATTAGGAAAGACTTTTAAAACAATTCTCACTTCTAGTCCTGTACTGTCATTCGATGGTTATTTTGTCAACAGCAGCTTTCAGTCTTTGAATTAGTATTTGAAGGAGAGTTGGATTGCCCTGAACATTTTCAAGTTTCAGAATAGCCTAAACCTCAGGCAAATCCTCAGGGAAAATACGCCTTTGCTATATCTGTCAACAGTTTCAAAATAATATTTTCCCTCTATTTTCAAAAGTCTTATTAATTTAAGATAGACTTTAAAATATTTTAGAGAGCTACCAAAATGTTTGGTACAAAATGTTACAACTGGAAAAAAATGTCCTGTTATTTCAGAATATATGAACAAATTAGAACAATTTTGTGGGTTAATGACTTAAGTATCATATTAAACACATTGTAATTTCTGTGGGAAAAAAAATAAAGATTTTTCAAATCCCTCCCTTGGATTGTACCATAAAATTGGTATCAAGATAAGGTCAAAAACAGTTCCTTTCCCAAATCTACATTGATTGAATTATAATATCTAAATTTTATTGAAGAGTGAAAACTTTAAAATCTTTCTAGGGGTGTCAGTATTGGTGTGTAGATATATTGATATTATTTTATGTATGTAATAGTAAGTTTAAAATAAATATGATAGTTTCAGCAAATGCAGTGCAAAATATGAATCAATGAAGTTTTAATTTTTTTTAAAAAAACCCTCATAAATTACATAACTCAAACATTAAAACATCTTTAATAACCACTACTTGGCATGTGGCACTTAATAAAACTGGACTAAACTCGTTTTCTGCTTGACAGGCTACCAGTGGAGAATGTGGCCTACAAGTAAATGATTAAGAGACAGAAATCTTTCTTGAACTACTATTAAACACTTCAAAGATTTTCCACGTCAGATAAAATGAAAAGCAAATGTGTTCCACTGCCTCTCAAATACCTCAAATGTTTTAGCAGGTGCAAGCAATGAAACCTTCTCTAGTGACAGCACTTTAGGGCTGAGCAAAGTGCACCCAAGTGAATGATGGGAAAACTGCCCCTACTGTATTATGACTGTAGATGAGAAAATATATCTATCCCTAATTTCTATTTACTCTTATAATATCAGGGGGTGTGGGGGTGGAATGAGGGAGTAATGTTTTGTCTTCTGCTGCTACTATCCGGTCTCTTACTTAAATTATCTCTGAAAAAGGTAGCTTTTTCATGTGCACTCATATAGCTCTTTAACCTTCAACTTCTTCCTTCAGTAATGCATTAGACAAAAAAGAAAAAGAAAAAGAAAAAAGTAAAATTAACTTTTCTATTTCTTTCTGCTTGCACATTGACTCCATAATTTATGTCTACGTTTTCCTTTCAGAAGAGGAAAAAGTATTTGATTAAACGCTGAAATGACAGGTGAGTGCAAAGTTAGGGCAATCATATTTGGATTTCAGGAAACCAGATAACCACCAGATTGCAGCACAGGGTTGGAGCTTCTGTATTTTATTTTATTTTTTTAATTAATCATATTTCTATGCCGCCCACTCTCCGAGGACTCTGGGCAGCTTACACCAAAGACAGTATACTAAATAACATATTACCCCCAACAATCTGGGTCTTCATTTTACCACCTCGGAAGGATGGAAGGCTGAGTCATCCTTGAGCCGGTGAGATTTGATCCGCTGATCTGCTGAACTAGCAGTCAGCTGAAGTAGCTGCAGTACTGCACCCTAACCACTGCGCCACCTCAGCTCATAAACTGTAGTTGTTCCCTGTGACTTAGTTGCTCTCCAGATTTTTGCTGCCCACTTGCATTAGCTTGTATGAAGTAGACACATTTTACTGAGTGATTTCTATAGCAACTTTGATCTGCTGCAGTTTAAAGCATTGTATAGAAAAAAAGTACGTAAATAACATGGGACAATAAACATAGGAAAGAAAGGGAAAGATGGCCAAACATAACTCTTGAAGCAATGCACATCTAATCCCATTTTCCAATTCTCAGTCATTAGAGTCTCCAATTCATTGGAAATGTTTCCAGACAAAGTGTCACATTTCGTACTCTAGAACCAAGAAGCTCTAAAAGCAAGAAGCTGAGAAATAAGAGGTTACATCAGATCACCCAACTTGAGTTCCATTTGTAACCTAAAGTGGGTTGTGAACACGAATCGTTGGCAATAAGATGTACAACTGCTTCAAGGAGACAGGGTTTAAGGGGAAAAGGTCATTGCTAGTTCATTGCTAAATCCATACTAATTTAATTAGGATGTTTGAACTTTATTGAAAAGTCTGACTGAACTGAAAACATAAGCACTGCATTATATATTATTGTGCACAAATAAATAAAAAGGGTCTGTCTCATAATATTCCTTGGTAGTGGGAGAATGGAAAAAGGGAAACGAAATCATGTTTTATATTTCTTAACATTTGCCTAAAAAAAAAAAAAGATATCGTCTATGCAAAATGACCTTTGGCTTTCACTTTAAAGTTCTAAGATCCAAACAGCAAACCTCAAAGTACAAGAAATGTGTAATATGTAGACCTACAGAATGGAATGAAAGGGAGACGTATTTGCAAAGGACAAAAAAGAAAAAAAGAAAGAAAGAAAAGGAAGAATTGATAGAGATGAAATCTCTAAAGGGGAAAAGGACACAATTCAAAATTGTAGTTGAAAATTGCACCAGGATATCATTCAGCTATGACAAGTATAAAGTCCTATAACAAGATAGGATAAATAAAATGCAAAGATACGGGAATAGGGAGGCCTGGCTTGGCAGCAGCACATTAGAGAGAAATCTAGGATACTAATGAACCACCAGGTGGACATAAGCAAGCAATGTGATATAGTAGCTAAAAAGGCCAATGCAATCATACACTCTTTAATAAAAGCAGTGCACAGAGATTATAGGAGATAATAGTTTCGTTACAGTTTTCTATGCTGATTAAATTGCATTTGGAGTAGCAGATCCAATTTGCCAGTTAATTTCCACTCAGATTCTTCCATAACAATTTCCCATCATTTAATGTACTGCCAAATAATGTTCTACTAACTTTTCCCCAAATTTCCCAAATTCATCTTACCTCAAAGTACCCCTAAGTGGTAATGCTTTTGGCCTTGCATTAGGATTGCCGGGGGGGGGGGGAGCAGGGGGAGCTGGAAATAAGACAGGATGAACCTGTATTAACTTTCATTTCTGGTCTCAGGAAGAAGGCATCAGTGCTCTATCGTGGGATGAATAATAGTGTCATATGAACGTGCATTCAAAAGTTTAGCAGATGCACCGTGAGTGTGAAATTCAATTTAACTGTTGTTGATTTGACTTAAGGTTCCTGTGGGTCACACTGTGCCACTCAAATTCAGTCCAGATTCCCCTTTGCCTGAAAATCCCTTCTACAGAGATGCTCTGCTGTTTCCCCTTAACTTTAGTTATGCCTTGAAGTTTCACTCTCCTTCACTAGTGACATGAATTTGCTTATCTCACATTCAGCCACCCAATAAGAAACAGCAGCTCCCACTGAGAAAACAAATCAGCATGAAATCACACAATTGATAGGGTTTCCTCCAAGGTGCCCTTAAAATTAATTACATTGGGAGGCCAAGTAACTTTCTCAAGCCAAGGAGGCCCAGCCTGTCAGCTCAGATTGAGCTGTGTTGCTTTAAGCATTCACACCAGTTCACCCTTTAACTCTGGTGGATTGAAAAAGAGTTGAAGGGAAGTATGTTCATATATGCCAATATATATGAAGAGGCATCACATGCCCTGCAAATTGAAAGAGAGGTCAACATTTTGATTCAATATTCTAATATTTCCTCTAATATTATAGTTAAAAAGGAATATCATAACATTTATGCACCCATTACAAGGGTGGCAATGCAATTTTATGCCTATTAAAATTTTTATTTGCTATTTGTTCACATCCAAAATATATAGATCCCATTGTTGAAACCATTTTATCATATACCAGAAACATTCATTTAAGGCAGTGGGTCTCAACCTTCCTAATGCCGTGACCCTTTAATACAGTTCCTCATGTTGTGGTGACCCCCAACCATAAAATTATTCCTAAGACCATTGAAAATATGTGTTTTTGGATGGTCTTAGGCAACCCCTGTGAAGGGTCGTTTGACCCCCAAAGGTGTCCTGACCCACAGGTTGAGAACCACTGATTTAAGACATTTATTTTATTGAATAGTAAAATTATTATTTTCTACAATCCATGAGTTATAAGTCATTGTTTTAAATTGATCACTGAACATCTTTCTAATAATTACTATTTTTTATTTTATGACTTTTATGTTTATTTCCCTCAATATTTTCAATAGTTCAAACATTTAATATAAATTACATAGTCATTTACTCTAGGAAATCCTCGTGAACTGAAAAATGAAATGTAATTCCTGGTGTCATAATTTTATTTGTTTGTTTTAGAAACTATTTCCCTCACAGAGGGACTCAGTGTAATAATATTAGTAGCAACAATTTCTGCAACAGTGCCATTTGTACAGAAAGTCGATACATAAATTAATCAATTGAGTAAAGTTATGGTTTGCTCCTTGAGAAATCACAACCATGTGTTGTTTAATAAAACATTCATATAATCATACATACATACATCCAAATACAGGTAATCCTCGAGTTACAACAGTTCACTTAGCTACAGTTCGAAGTTACAACACCCTCTCTAAGTACTTACAACACAGTCCTGAGGTTATGAATGTTGCAGCACCACGGCAGTCATTCACCGTTATGAATGACTGCAGAGGCACTGCAACATTCGCCCTGCCTATCCCCACCCCCACCCCCCCTCCGCTGGATCTCCAGAGGCACTGAGCCTATGGAGCCTCACTTACCTTGCATAGATTTAGCTAGCTGTATCCTTTTCAGCCTCTCTGCCATGTTTTTTTTTTTGCCTGCATCCCGGCAGGCTCCAGTCATGTTTGCTTTTGGCATGAAGAACAGAAGCCTTAGGTTAGACAGGACACAGTGAAAAATTGAGGCCAGGAGGGGCACACATGTCCCTCCTGGCCTCAGTTTTTCACTGTGTCCTGTCTAACCCGCAGGGATGCAGGTTAGAGAGGACACTGCTCGCTTGATCATCAAGTTCTTCAAAAGGTAAGTGCTTGTGGAGATCCAATGGGGGGGAGCATGAGATATCTCAGTGGGTCAGGGGGCTTTGGGTGGTCAGAAGCACTAGGCCCCCCCCCATGATCTTTCCCACCCTGAGATACCTCATGTGCACTTAATGACTTCAGCATTCGATTAGTGAATGCATTGGGTAAATCAGGGAGAAATCACATTCAATTAACATGATTCCATTAATGAACTGTTTGGTTTACAAATGTAATTGGCAGTCTCTATTGCATTTGCAAGTCGAGCACTACCTGTATAATGTTGAAACAATTATTTATACATTTTGAAATTTGAATTTATATTTTCCAAAAGAATGCATATTATGTTATGCATTTCATATGAAATAGAATCAAGTAAAAATAATAAATGAAAAGGAAGTAAGAATATAATAGTTTGGTTGAATGCTATCTTATAAATATGTCAGTTGTAATAAAAAGCAAAAGCTATGAATGAAGCAACAATGGTACAAGCTTTCCACATATGGAAATACACAACAAATAATTAACATTGTTAACATAACGCATTGTAAGCCGCGCCTGAGTCTCTGGAGAAGGGCGGCATGTAAATCAAATAAAAACAAAAAACAAAAAAAAACATATATTAATTTCAAACTTAATCTTTATGATTATTTAGACTCATAATAAACAGTGATAAAACATCACCTAATTTTTCATTCCTATCCAAATTTTATCTCTGCTGTGAAAATACCCGTCTTGCAATACAATATTTGCAAGTAATACAACATTGATCCATAACAATTGAGACTGAGTAAATCTCAGATGACTCTTTTTCTCAAGCCATCTGGGTACTGTTTGCCAAATATATTCCTTCCTTTGCAGACCACACCACACACTGATTCTTGCAAGATATTCTGTGTCCAGTTACTCTATAAATTCAAATGTGCTACATAAGGAGGAGATCTTTTCTCTATTTTTTACTTTAGTTAATTTTAAAGGGATATGTACATGTGCCTTTCAAGATCCAATCTGAATATGGGTGTTTTGTTTTGCTTTGTTTTGTTTGTGTCTTTGCAAAGTTTTATACAACCCAGAATTTAATGTATACAGTATATTAATCTTATAGATTATTTATAATACTAATTAGCTAATTAACAATGTGAGATCCAAGCTCTAGTCATTTAACTAAGGTATGTGTGTCTTTGTAGTCTTTCAAAAAACTAGAAATTATATTGGATTCAGATCTCAAAACAATTCTTCAGAATGAGTTCATGACAGAAAAATGATAATACAAAACTGACAAAACTGACTGAAAAATAATAACACAAAATTAAAAACATAATGAGAAACAAAACCTTAGGAACTATAATAATAGATTTTAAACAGGAAAAACATTATGAAACAGGTTTAACATATTTTTAAAACTTCTGAGAGTAAGAAAGAAATGACCAGGTATGAAAACGTATCAATTAGGAAAGTTTGTGGGATAATAAAAATATTTATTATCACTATTGTTGGTAGAATTGAAAGCTGACCACAAGATAAATATTGGAGGAATATGTGCAAAATATGTAAAAAGTCTGAATTTTGTTCAGTAGCCTGAAATTAGCCCAGAAGCCAACTGGAAGCTAATTTGGATGAGAAAAGATGACACTATTGTGATTGCAATATTCAGTAAGGCCGATCCCCATGGTAATAGCATGTAACAAGGATCCTGAATTTATACATTTTTTACTTAAAATCCATATCTGGAAGGCATGCAGAGTAGAATAAGAATAGCAGTACATCTCCCTGATCTACAGTTGCAATTTACCAATATTCATATATGATGAAGCAAAAGACAGCATGATTACCACAGCTTTTCTCTTGGCCTCCCCAACCTGCCCCTTTGAATGGATCAATGCAGCTTGAATAATCACGCCAAGTGAGGAGTCTTGCTAATCAGAGTTCCCAATTGCTGGAAGAATCTTAACATATTACATGACAATCTGTCTTCAATTTTGTTCTTTTCAACCTGGGAAAATCAAGAGTTTGAGCAAATGGCGCTTTCTTGCCTCTCCGCATGAGAACTTGCATCATCATCCTTTAGTCCAGGGGTGAAATCTACTTACTTTCCCTACCGGTTTGGAAGTGCATGCGCTGTGCACTTGGACCAGTGGTGGGTTGCCCCTGGTTTGCACCAGTTCTATAGAACCGGTAGTAAAACCGGCGGGAGGCTCCGCCCACTGACCCTGATGTCATCAAAATGCTTCTGCACATGCGCAGAAGAGCGCGCATGGGAGAGCGCAGCAAGCACACGTGCGTGGCCCCATTGCAAACTGGTAGTAAAGGTAAGTAGAACCCACTCCTAACTTGGACTCTCTGTGCATGTGCAAACCCTTCTGCGCATGCACAGAAGGTAAAAAACAGGTTACTTCCTGGTTAAAATCAGGAAGTAATGACGACTGGGCAGGTGGGCAGAGCCTCGCACTGCTGTCACTACTGGTTCTTCAAACCACCCACCGCCATAGCTACCGGTTCGGCCGATCCAGTCCAAACCAATAGCATTTCACCCCTGCTTTAGTCCTACAGCTTTGCAGATTATTTGTTTAAATCGGTAGAACTGAAAGTACTTCAATGGCATGCTCATTCCTTAAGTACATATTATTTAGATAGAGAGACACTTATAGCCTTCAAGTGATTTCAAATACTCTTTCTGCATTCAGCAACAGTAGCTGAGTTAAAGGACAAGATAGCACCTAAGGACAATTAACTATCGTAAGTGGCATTACTGTTCACTGTTATCATTTTATGCCTGGGCCTGCCTCAGACTGCCTAATTAGAGATTGACCCTAAGTCAGAGCAAGTTCAGTCTTCACTCAGTCAACATTTTCAAAGTTTGATCTTCACCGGAGTCTTATGTTACTTGTAAGTTTTATAAATCGAAAAACAAATAATGTTTTAAGGAAGGAGGTGAGTTTTCAAATTGCTACTACTTATTTATCTTTCTTTTGCAAAATAAATATGATATTGAGATACTGAGTGAATTACCTTCAAAAAATTCATTGGTATAAATTCTAATGGTAACCATATTGAAATTATTGTCCTGATTTTTTTTTTAGTACAAAATTTTAATTATATATAAAACTTTCTTTTTCCACAAACTACAAGGCAAAATGAATATCTGAGTATTCATAAATTTTAGGCTCCACTGGTTTCATTGAGAGTGCTAAGAAAATACTTCATGTTAGAATTTGCCTGCCTGACTTAACAGAATTTTACATTTAAACAACGCTGTCTTCCATCTTTTTAGGCTTTTTTCCTACTTCTTCTATCATTTTTCTTCTGTCTATGTCTCTGTATGAAAGCAAAACTGTATATGTGTCTTTTGACTGGGAATGCTAAAAATCCTGCATCCACAATAATACAGTTGGGATTACAATCCAGTGGCTAAAGTTCAGCAAATGAAACTAGTCATCTTACTTTGCATTTCCTGAATTATGATGGATAGAAATTTACATTGATCTAAATTGAGCCAAGGACAACATTTTATTTTCGCTACAAATTGAGTTCAGAATGCATGTTAAATGTTCTGGGAATTGAGAAATGTGGAAAAGAAATAAGCCAATGCAAAGTATAGTTCTACAGATGATTATAGAAAACTTGGGGTTAAATCTTCTCATGACGATTTTAATCAGATATAAGGCAATGTTGGACAAAATGTCAGGTCAGATCTAAACAAAAGTATTATTCTCTATAATGCTGAACAGTTTTTGAATCAACTCAGTATATCTGATTAAAATCTGTAGTAGCATAAGTTAGTTAACTAGCAACATTATTCAACAAGAATAAACTAAAATATTTTTTTCCCATTAAAATAGAATATATGTAGTTCAGATTGAATTATGGAGTCCTATGGTGGTCTGGACTTCATTACTTGCTTGCAGACATTTCATTACTTGCTTAGGTAACATCATCAATGCTGGTGAGTGTGATATTTGTTCCCTATTTATATACAGTAGCTTGCCCTGCCAGTATTGGTGCAGATTTGGCTTTCTTCTTAGAAGTTTCTTGATTAGGTTATTGTTTTCTGCTTGATACCATAATACCATAATCAGTCAATCAATGAATCAAATTCTAATTAAGGAATTGCCAGGGGAAAAACCAGTCCTGCATTGGCAGGGAGCAAACCCTATACTCACTCATACTGATGTTACCTAGTTGGATAATTAAACATTTGCAAGCAATTGACTAAGCTCAGAGAGCACCAAGGACTCCACAGTAAAATATGTTGTTTGTAAAGTTATATCACAATGGCTATTTTTTTATCATTTATTTATCATTCTTTTAAACTAGAGATATATGCATAATCAATGCTTACAGCTTAATGGCTAATACCTTCTTTCACATTGAAATATCTTCTTCTAGTAATCTTATTTTTCAGGAATAATATTTCAGGACTAAAGATGTCCAGTCACTGGTGTTAAAATGTAGTTTCTGGAAGTATTTTCCAGATGCTAAGCTTTTAAGTATTAAACTTTATTGGGAAAATGGACTAGCCCCGTGATGGCGAACCTATGGCACGGGTGCCACAGGTGGCACGCGGAGCCATATTGGTGGGCACACGAGCTCAGCTCCAGCATGCATGCGTGCACCAGCCAGCTGATTTTCGGGCCTTCTAGGCCCACGAGAAGTCAGGAAACACACTGTTTCTGGCCTCCGGAAGGCCTCTGGGGGGGTGGGGAAAGCCATTTTTGCCCTCCCCAGGCTCCTAGAAAGGCTCTGGAGCCTGGGAAAGCAAAAAATGAGCCTCCCAGGCCCACTGTGCCATCACGTGCCAAAAACGGGGAGCACAGGGGGGGCGGGGCGTATAGAATTATGGGTGTGGGCACGCGTGTATGTGACCCCACCGCGGTCCCCCCGCTTTTGGCACGTGATGGCAAAAAGGTTAGCCATCACTGGACTAGCCCATAGAGCAGAACTTTTTTTAATCATTTCTTCCTTTTCTAAAATAAAAAGCACAAATGAGGCAGTGTTTGAGAAAGAATGAGAATGACAGAATGATGCATATACTGAATGACTTTTACACTGCATGTTTAGACAGAGTAAATTCTGTCCTGAAGAATCAAATTTTCAAGCACATATTTTACATTTACAAAGCAAAATATGCAAAAAGAAAAAAGAAAAAAAATTAAATGGCAGAAGAAAGGCAAGCAGAAATAGGAAGTAGGCAAGCAGAAATAGGAAAAAAGAAGGCAAATGAAGGTAAAGAGGAGAACAATGTTAATCTCTATAGCCAGGAGCCTAATACCATTTTTCCCAACTAAAAGATTTTATAAAACGACATAGACCAGTGTTTGTCAATCTTGACAGTGTTCAGATGTGTGGATTTCAATTCCCAGAATTCCAAGCAGGACTTGCTAGAGAATTTTGGGGTGTCTGAAGTTCAGACATCTGAACATTGCCAAGGTTGAGAAACACCGGCATAGTCTTTTGTGGACTGCAGTTGACTTCCTTAATGCATAGAATAGCAGGGCTACTATTAACAGCTTTCTACAGTTTAAAATGGATTGTACTGGGATTACCATACATTGAATAGATTAAGAGACTGAGCCTGGATGTAGCTCCAAAGTTTATTCCTATGAAACATTTTTTTAAAAACTAAAAATGATGGCACAAATGGCATTTGAAACAGGAATTATTTCATTCAGGTGTATTATCCAGGAGACAATCATTGCAAGGCCAACCCAGACCAAATATTAGGAATGAGGTGGAAAAGAAATGCACACAGAGATGCTGACAGAATTTTTTTATTAAAGGCATTCTGACTCATTCAGGAAGCAAATAATTCATAAAATGTGAAGAGGCAGCTAATTGGCTTTGGTGAAGTTAAGAAAATTGAAATATGTTTACTTCTACAATACAGTTACCATTACTCTCCTATTCAGTCTTTCAATTGCCCAGACTTACAATTTTGTCTTTGAGATACATTGTTCACAATGTCACTGCTGTTCTGTCTACCACTTAAGAGATCATCTTTGCATATTCTCATCAGAGTTATATGTTGCCCAACATTTTAAATATGGAGTTAGGGCAACATAGAGTACATTTATATTTTGCAGAGACAAAAACATGGCAGGGCTTTACTAGCGTGACAAGTGGGAAAGAAGACAGTTTTTTGGAGCATGGTATACTTTATAAATGGTTGAATATTTTGTACTAAAACTAAGGATTGAAATATTTATCCAATGTGGTGCTTATGCGCTTATTGAGGGATCAGATGGCCAAGGAGCTTCTTTCTACAATCTCATGCTGTCTTCCTGTGTTAAGATGAAGACGGCTATTAATCTCTATTTACAGTAATAGTGAGGGAAAACATCCTGCTTTGATTGAGTTTGGTCAGAAACTGCATTACTGTATTCTCCATCCCAAGACAAGTCATCTATCCAGATTCTTACTTCCAAATTTGATGGAATTTTTCATGAAGCTGCTTGTGCCCAGCTCTAATATAACATAAATACCTCAACCCAGCGAAATATCATTTCCTAAACTTCTTTAAGTCACAATAGATACAGTAAATTTTCCTTCATACAGGATTATTTTACTGGAAAGTTCATATTATGAAATTCAGGGCTGCTGGAAGGCCTTACGAAAATACTTGCCAAGAACCGTGTCCTACTGGGATTCACTACTTGTCTTCAGAAGCTATGCTTTTGTACAGCTACTAGCGACAGGATCAAGGGAAGATATTAACAGCTTCTACTTGTTTTCCATTTCTCTTTAGGTAATAATGCAAGTAAGGCCAGAACAGGTGGGTAAACAAAGGGATCTTTGCTAAAATAACCACAAGGTCCTGGAACCAGTATATTTTCCCTGAAGGTTCATGAATATTCAGACTGTTCAGCGGTGGCCAACAGTGGCTAGAGAATTCTATATCAGGGTTAGGGATGAATCCACCAATCTGGTAATCCACCAGATTGGAAAAACTGATACATCCATTTATATGTTTTTATTATACTTTTGTATGCTACAACCACCATGAAAACTGACTGTGGGTTATAAATACAGTGACCAAACATCCTTTATTATAAAAGAAATCTGTTCTTTATTTTTATTTTGGTCACTTAACTTTCATCATACAAGTGGTACCCCAGTCATGGATATATTTACATTTGGGAATGGCAGAGGTAGAAGACTTGGCTCATATATTATTTAATTGTCAGTATAAGAGGGTGAGAGACAGGTACCTTGGTTCATATACTAAATGAATGACCCACTGGGAACTCCATATTAAAAGAACATATCTTATGTGCGGTCAAAATATGAAAACTACATTTAATATGGCACAGTACTTGAGTAAAATGGATCGGTTGAGATGGGCATATGTGGGACTGATTGGGGTAGATTGTAAGGGTGATACTGAAATATAATTTTAACTTATCTTATTTATCTATATATTTAATTGTTGTATTTTATTCCAATTTCATTTTAAATTGTATTTTATTCTATTTCATTTTAAATTGTTTTTATAGGATTTTAGTAATAATTTGTGTTGGAACTCTGTATTTGGCCTATGGGCTAATCAATAATCTAAACTAACACAAACATTCACATGAAACATATGAAAATTGAATTGTCTTTTTTTTTAATTACGCGTATTGTCTAAAGTTTTTCTTGGCTTTTTTCTTGAATTTATTTTTGTAAAGCGAAGTTATAAAGATAATTAAAAGTGTTTATCCTTATGAACCTTTTTCAGTTATGTTATTCCTATGCTCCTGACAAGTCTTGCCATAATTTATAACGTTTAGATCACAAGGAGGGTATCTGGTTCTTATAGGCCACTTAAATCTGTTGTGAGCACATCTTCCCTTAATCAATTTCTAAGTATCCTCTTCTACTTTGGCTTGGTTAGAAAAAGACTGATAGCTGATTTGTACAACCTTGATTTCTTTGTTTTAACATGGAAATATTAATTTCCAGGAAGATTGATATTCCATTTAAAAAAAAATCAATATCCTGTCATGCACTGTCCTTTACATCAAATTTGTTTGTGGATGCAAGAGCAATTGGACACATAGCTTCTGCGGCGTAGACCTGCCATGAGTTCCAGTCTTCCTCCTACCACCCAACAAGAATAGAATAGAATAGAATAGAATAGAATAGAATAGAATAGAATAGAATAGAATAGAATAGAATAGAAATAGAAATAGACTAGACTAGACTAGACTAGACTAGACTAGACTAGACTAGACTAGACTAGACTAGACTAGA
>WNWU01000032.1:2071160-2081244 GCA_012654045.1 Ptyas mucosa
GACTAGACTAGACTAGACTAGACTAGACTAGACTAGACTAGACTAGAATAGAATAGAATAGAATAGAATAACAGAGTTGGAAGGGACCTTGGAAGTCTTCTAGTCCCACCCCCTGCTTAGGCAGGAAACCCTACGCCACTTCAGTAAAATGTTTATCCAACATCTTCTTAAAAACCTTTAGTATTGGCGCATTTATAACTTCTGGAGGAAAGTTGTTCCACTGATTAATAGTTATAACTTTCAACCTCTATAATACTAAAGAAAAATAAATAAATGGTATAAAACAGGAGACTCTATGTATGAGTAAAAACTATCCCAGCTAATAGGTTGCATTATTTTTTTAAAAGAGGACAATCAATCACCCATCTCCCAATAGACCATTTGCCTGTTGATCCTTGGGCCAAAATAAAAATCCACAAATGAATGCTGGACAACAAGATGATGTGGAAAGAGAATTTGTTCCCTGACCCCAGCCCATCATACTCTATGGACAGGAGCTGTTTTCCCTTCTGCTAGAGATGCTCAAAGGGCAGAGAACTTACCAGTTACTTTCCTTGAACTACCCTACATTAAATCTATGAAGACAGCATAATTTCCAGACTTACTGCTAAACTACAGCAAAGTTCATGGAGTCAGCAATGGGGTTAATACAATTAACAGATACTTTTCTATCAACTTAAAGACAGTAGATATATAGATTTACATGGCTATGAAAAACTGTCGTAAATAGCACATGCCACTCAACAGCAACACTCTTGTTTTGCATGTACAATTGTCCATCTTCAATACCAGCATCTCCAGGTATAGTTAGGAAGACTTTTAAGCCAAGAACTCCAGAGAGTAATTGAAAACTAAGGTTGATACTATTGACCATGTGGACTATGAATATCTCAATATCTGGACATGTCTGCAATAATGAAATATTCCAGAACTAATTTTCTCAATGTTTTTTTCTTTCCATATATTTTCAAGAGCTTTAGTTTTTGTAAGACTTTAAACTCATTGGTACTGATATCAATTTTTGTGTGGAGTAGGTAAATCATATATCTAACTTTCCACATTGAAGTCTTACATTAGCACCATAATAGCTCTTGTATGTGAGGAATCAGCACAGTGGGAAAACAGTCTCACTTTCCCCACCCAATCAGCAGCTGGAAGTTCTGCTTAGTGAACCTGCCACACTAGTGGATAATAATTGTGCTATTAATTGGTGCTGTCCAGACTAAGCAGAATGTAAAAGATCCCACTGTGTCCAGTAATTAATGTTTTTCCCCTTCACTGCAAGATCATTAATAAGAGATTCATCCAAGAAACAAGTAATTGGATGGTTCTGCTTCATTAGAGTATTTTTAGATAAAGCATTGGCCTAGAGATGTAGCGGTAGGGGGAGGGGAAATGCACAGTGCTTAGTTAAACAATTATTGATAGCTAATGTGTTATGCTTTTGTAGTTTTCATATTCATGCAGATTCTAATTATTAATTTACATGGCCCCAAATATGTTTTGATTGACATATACCCTGGGTGGTGGAGAGAATGAAGAACTATACCATCAGATTAATCTAAATATCCTTGAATTCCGTCCGTAACCCAATTTTCTCAATGGGACATATGCAGCTATTGTCACAGGAAGCAGAGAAAGGTCAGTTGGTGCTAATTAGCTTTGAATGGAGCTCTGGCATTGACCCATGATCTGATCACTTTCTGAAAAGTGGAGAGTGGAAGTCAAGTGCCAGCAACTAATTCAGGAAGATGGCTAATGGAACTTCCTATGAGACATCCATTTTGCAGGCATGCATTTTGACTTGTCTCTCTGTGTTGCTTTTTCCCTGAAGAGTTTGGAGTGGCCTTTGACCTGTCAGGAGGACTCTGATGAGCTTGAGTAACTTTCCCAAGGACATCCAGAGAATTTCACACTTGACCAAAGATTAAAAACCGAGTTTCCTGACGCAAAATCCAGCAGCCTCTTGTATGACTTTATTATACTGCAGCAATATGAAAAACAGATTTGCACAGGCTGGACAAACAACCTGTAGGTCAAAATGTATTATAGTTATATAAAACACATCATCTGCAAAAATAAGATATGTATAATGTATCCTAAAATATCCTAAAATTGTCCAACTCTTCATAGTGAATATTGTTATTTAGACAAAGCAATAATAGCAATGCAAAAATAAGAATTATTGTATTTCACTGAATTTTACAAGCTTGACAGTTTATATTTCTTTCAATTTATTCTCATTATATATATTGTATGTGACTGAGAATCTGAATTTGCTTCCACTGGAACATTCTTAGAGCACTTATGTGAAGGTCTTAGCAGTGGGAAAAAACACAATCTTCACCTGTTATTCTTTCATACTTTTTACTGCAGTCCTAATAAAAACTTGACTTGGAGAGTTGAAAGTCCCTTTTGAATGGAGCCAAGATGATAGTCCATATAACAGACAATAATTGTTCTCTCTCCCCCCCCCCCCACATACACCATTTCCAGTATCAAAATTTAATACTAATACAATCCCATTGCAAATAGGAGATGTCTTCCATTTGCAGGAGATTAGTTAGGATATAACTAATTTTCAAAAACCTGTTTTCCTCCAAAACTGTTGATATTCTGGTTCTTAGAATTTCTGGCCAGATTGGAGAATGTTAATATATGTCATTTTATTTGTGTCATCTAAGTTAAGGACAGTAGATTGTTGGCTTAGTAGTTTACTATCCAAAGTCACAATTATGAGGGTTAGGCATGTACTGTGTGTAGAACTTTTAAATAAAGAAAGCAATTTTTAAAAAATGGAAGTCATGTTTAATATTACATATTATAAATATCTCACCTGAAAAACTCAACATCTTCAGAAGGTTTGTATGGTTCTGTGACTGTTGGCTCGACAAGAGAAAAATATTTCCTGAACATAGGTCTTAAAAATGAAGAGACAACTTGATCCCAATCTCTTTGTTCGGGGGCGGGTTGGTTGGTTGGTTGGTTGGTAGGTGTCTATATCTGGAAGAATATGCAAATATTGAATTAAAATATATTGGATAGGAGAAAACTAGATCCTTTCCCATAATTATTGCTAATCTACAAAATTCCATAATTGCAAAATCTACAAAACCATTCCTTCCCTGTCATTTCAAAATGACATCCAAGTTTAATGATTTTCCATCATCTGAACATAGTTAGCCTCATCTGTCTTTAAAAGCAGATACTATGAATAAGTTCTCATTCTGTTTGGCTATTTATACTAGCAATTCAAATCACTTATCAGAATATTTTCACATAGAGTGTTTCTACCTTTCCTGAATCAGCTTTGTTTTCATGAGTTTCAGTTCAGAGCTCATAGGCGTTTTCCAGATATCATAGAGGAGATAAGCAATCTGGAAACACTCACTCACCTTTCTATGACTCTTTTGACCATGATTTTTGGAAACATAGTTTTCTACTGGGAGAAGACGAGAAGCTAAACCTATCCCACTTTGCAGTTTTCATTCTCTACAAAATTTAAATGCAGCCTTTGGCCGCCAAAGGTTAGCTACTCTGCAATAAATGTTTCATTAGTCTTTTAAAGAAAGATGATATAAACCAATAGAGAATGAACTGGTTAGATGCAGAACAAGTGGGGAGGAGGTGCTTTCTTTTTGGTAAACTGAAAAGGGTACTGATGGATTCAGATGATATTCTCAGTGTTTAAGGCTGAGAGCAGTAAAACTTTCCCCTTCAGCTCAACACTTGAGTTACTAAACAACTTAGTAACAACAAGAGAATGCTTTTTGGTTGCCATACCCCATCTCTTATCTATAAACAAAACCTGAAAATCATGTTGGTTAGTCCTAATGTTAGCACAATTTATCTGTATTAAGCTTGACCAAATAAACAAACTTTATATTCTTTCCTTTTACTTCTGACAAGTCTGATCTTTAGTTCCTCCAAATAATATTTTAGAAGTTTATTTCTTTTCATTTTGTTCTACATTCCTTCTCACAAAATTCTTCAAAGCTTTAAGAAAAAGGCCATTAAAAAAAAAATGCAATATAGGAAAATTATCTCAGATGTACTCTTATGTTTTTATTTGTCTACCCCTTTTAATTATTAAGACACCAGCTGATTTCTTTTACATGTCCAGTGTACCATCTTTTTCATGTCATTTATTTCATGTCATTTTTACAGAGCTGAGGCGGCGCAGTAATTAGAGTGTAGTACTGTAGGCTACTTCAACTGACTGCTAGCTGCAGTTCAGCAGTTCAAATCTCACCGGCTCAAGGTTGACTCAGTCTTCCATTCTTCCGAGGTAGGTAAAATGAGGACCCAGACTGTTGGGGGCAATATGCTATCTCTGTTAAACCACTTAGAGAGGGCTGTAAAAGCACTATGAAGTGGTATATAAGTGTAAGTGTTACACTTATATATTAAATACTATTTTTAAATACACTTTCAAACCAGTCTTAATCATGTTTAGTAAAACCTGTTCCTTTCATGCCATTTTTTAAACACTATATATAGAGGCAAACAGTCTTAAAATTAACTTCTGAGACCATTGTTCAAAAATACCCTTCAATATAGAAAATGTTAAAATATTTTGCTTCATTCTGTATTTGTAAGAAAATGTTCTTCTTTAATTGCAATCCTTAGTTCTTTCTGGTTCCCTCTAGTGTCCAATTTTTAAAGTCTTAGTTTATTACAAATTTTTAAAATAATTCAAGCTAAAGTATTCCCGCAGGAAGGGTAAATCCAAATCCTATTTCAAATTTAACTCAACCCTTAGTCCTTTTGTAACTTTTCAAAGCTTTAATTGCCTTTTTGCTGTTAATTCAATTTTTTAAATTCTTTAAACTTATTTAAAATTTCTTTTGCCAAGGATTGAAAAAACTTTGCTTGGTGCTATAGAACATGTTGATCCAAAGGTTCCTAATACATGAAATTCCAACTTAACAAGTATTTAGAAAAGCAACTGAAAGTAATTAGAAAAGGAACCATCCAGTGTCCTTTCAAAGTCACCAACCACAGTTTGAGGAAGGTGACTATTTGAGAGTTCTAAACCCACCAGAGATTGCCGTTTTGTAGTCTCCTTGCAAAGGACAATTGTCTGGAGCACTTGCGGTTGATTTCAAGTCCTTTCCTTGTACATAGAGAAATTATCAAAAGCCAATATACTTGTTGACTTTTGATTCTGTCTCAGTCATCAGCACCACTTTTTGCAGAAATGTGTTCAGTCTACTCTTCCTTCCCTTGAAGCCCTTCTAAAGTTACATCATTACTTTTTTCTTTCTACAATCTGTCCTGTTTAATCCTAGGAACCATAAACTCATTTTTTTTCTGTTTTATACAACAGGTCTATAAGGGGCTTCCAATCAGCAATAAATATGTTGTCTTTTGTCTAATCAAACAAGTCAATTTCCACCTCAGCAAATTCTACCTTCAGTGAGATTCAAGGTGCTCTTTTATTCTTTCATTTTAATTCGTTACCTTTTGAGCTTTTCACATGAGAGTGGTTCTTTCAGATCAGTTTTGAAACAATGCTGATGTGAAATTCATCAGTCATTGTACATTGGGCCATCTAGTAATCCTTAATTTAGAAAAAATATTAAATCCCAGCAGCTGTGCAAATGCAGGGATTCATAGCTTATTGGGCTATGAAGTGCCCAATTAAAGTAAACCAAAATGTCACCCAGCCCATACAGATGCAAGTTTTACTTTATTTTGGTTATTCCTAATAAATGATTGACCAAATAGGAGTTTATTTCCTCTTCAGAGATTAAACAGTATCCCGGTATCCTATCTCCAATTGTGATCAAGTTAGAATAGTTAAAGGAATCTGTAACACAATGAGGTACTAAGTGATAATATCACTACATGCCAGGATTGTATAATAAAGTGTTTCTTGGTATGGCGGTACTTAGTTCATTATTCACTGAAGTTTTTAAAGCTATGAGTAATTCCCTTTAAGTACTGTGTTTCTTCTCAGGTTAATGGGTTCCTTTTAAGGTGTAACTTCTTGCTTAACAGGTTCCTAGTTGCTTCAAGGTGCTGTGCTGTGTGCGCTTTGCTAGGTGTTAATTATGACTACAGTAATTAGCTTGTTAGGCTGTCAGCTTGTCAGAGAGTATGTTGATTTCATTTAGGTTTTGTTAAGTTTACTCTTTTTGACATTTCTTCATTGTACTTTCTCTCCTAAATGTTCTGCCCAAGGTAAAAGCCCCCCCCTTTTTTTTTGGTACAGCCCAACTATTCAATGGCTTGGCACTCTTGGTGAAAATAAGGTATTCTGTCCAAAGCACGCTTAAAGGAACTTTTCATAACAAGGACTCTTTTAATTCTAAACAATAAATATGCTGCAGTGAGGGATGGTTATTTCAACCATGGAAAGCAAAAATGCCAGAACAAGGAAAGAAATGTATCGATTTAGAAATGCAGTGATTGGTTGAAAAATAAAAGAAAAAGAAATTGAAAAGTGGCACTCTACTCTCCTTGTAAAATAAACTGTACTTCTAAAAATGAACAGAAGTTTTTGAGATAAGGAAACAACTGCTCTATAAAACTCTGCTGGGTGCCTAATATTTTAGATTCCATGGCTTTTGCTTCTTTAAGGCATTTTGCCCTGAGCTATATACTTTTGAGAGTGACATTCATTTTTTTTTTTCCTCACTCAGTTTGCATGACATACATTTGAAAGTATAGGACCTATATTTCAAGTCAGGACTCATCAGAGATTGTCAAAACAGTCATGCAGGCCAACCTAACAAGGAGTATTAGAGACCAGCAGGGATAACAAGAACAATCTAGGACCTCAGAAATAACAGTACCACTCCAATTTTTGCTGCTACTCGTATCTTCAGAATTTGATTTGCTTCACCAGTAGGCCAAGGAACTAGCCTGAAATTCCAGTGCCTGCTGGTTGGAGATGGCAGGTGAACTTCAGAAGCAGGGCAGGACTTTGGAAATGATCAGATTTCAGTTTAAAATCTTTCAGTTTCTTTCTCCATTCCCCTTCTGCCCATCACCAATATTCTACTTAATGTCATTAATTCCAGATTACTCTTCTCCAGCCAAGACTCAAAACTAGTACAATTACAAGAATATCTGCTGTCACTAAACAATGTCTTCATTTTGAATCCTGGTTGCAGTCTGTTTAGGATTTTTTATTTTAATGAGACTTACTTCTGTGATGATGAGCAGTGTTTTGTAAGTTTCATTGTGGCAGGTGAGACCCAATCATATACACTAGTTGTTTTTTTTCCAAACTCTTGGCTGAGGAATTCTGGGAATTAAAATAAAGTTTCCATGTTTGAAAAACACTGATCTACGCTGATGTTGTCTTCTTTTCTTTTTGGTGTTTTTGTAGAGTAGATGTAAAATGCTGTGGTATTTTATCTCTAATAAGTGGAATTCAGGATAAGCCAACACCATGTCCTGATATTGAGGTAGACTGCTGCTGTTCCTTAATTGTCATTGAGGTATAGTGTATAGTATGTAATTTACTTTTCAATTTCTTTAGGCAAATGTTAATGCCCCTATGGCATGTCTGACACTAAATTCTCAATTGCTCTCTTTCAGTTCTTCATTTCTTTTCCATCCAAAAATGATAGGTCGCTGCTGTTGAGATAGAGGTTCTTTAATCTTGCACAAGAAAGTTGCTGAAGAGCTTTCTGTTTACTATTTCTTTGTTTACAGCTAGAGAGTACTATTGACCTTACTAAATTCTCAACATTAGGTAGCAACTAAGAGCATCCTGCTTGCTTTTGACTTGGCTTCTTTCGCATTTACCTCTAAGTCACTGGTTTTCAAACATTTTATCCCAAGGTCCCTCTACATTCTTAAAAAATAACTGAGGACAAGAAAAGGCTTTGGTTCATGTGATACTTTGGTTCAAGTATCTATTGATACTTATTGCATTAGAAATGAAAACAGAAATGTCATTTACTTCACTTTGCAGATACCCTGAATGGCTCTTGATGAGTCCCAGGATCCCAACACATTTTGAGACTGGCTGCTCTAAGCCAGGGGTTCCCAATACCCAGTCCGTTGACCAGCACCAGGCTGTGGCATGCCAGAAACTGTGCTACGCAAACTAGTGAAGCCCCATCCATGGGATCCAGGCAGCATGCAAAACGACCACCCTTCCAATCCATAAGAGGGAGGGGGAGGGGAAGGAGAGAGAGAGGGAGGGAGGGAGGGAGGGAGGGAGGGAGGGAGGGAGAGAGAGAGAATACATCAATATGGGCATTCCTGGTATCTCCTACATGTTGATTGTTCAGGCAGCAGTTTGAGTAGCTAAGATAGTTGGGCTAGGCCTTTACTTAAAAATCTGCTGGCTGCAGGAAATCCAACCCAGTCTAGACTTGAATGCTTAACATTCCAAGTATCCTCAGGCAACTGTAAGTGTTCATCAATTGATATACATGCAATTAAGTACTTAGCTCACATATCATAGAACCAGCAAGTCTAACTCATATAGGAACTTGACAGGTGAGAGCTGCAGCTAAGTATTACATCTATTTATAGATGGATATTCTGTTTATCCTCCAGGAGCAAAGCGCACCATAATAGGAATCTTTTCTTCTGTTTTACCCTCATAGTAAGAACTCTGTAATCAGTTAAACTAAGAGATAGTAATTTTATTTTAAAGTTTTCACAGTTTTCTTTAGAATTTCTGTGGTTAAATCTGACTTCCTAAGCTTAGATTGCCGTCATCATTACACTATACAGTCCCCCTGGCTATTTTCCCCCCACTTTAGTTCAAAAATTAAAAGCTCATCGCAATGGCTTTTAACTGAAACTGTTTTTCATATAATGCAATATAATCAAAACATTTTGATTGATTGATTAATTGATTGATTGATTGATTGACTGATTGATCAAAAGTTTGATTATTGTGATTAGTTGCCCAGACAGCCAGGTAGTTAAACTGAATGTGGCATTTTAGTCCATGAATCAAGTCCTCCCGAAGAACCTGGAATAGGCAGATATTATTGTTTAATAATTTTTTCCTTTTTAAAATAGTTTTTTTATTTTTTAAGACAAACAAACATTTAATACATCAATCATCCCTCCCCTGTGACATATCACAGGGTTGTGTTGACTTCTCCAGTTCTTTTTATTCTTCTTGTTCCAACAGTTTCTTCTATCTTAATCGTCAGCCAAACCACTATAAAAGTTCATTCCTATAACCATATTCTTGCCATCAAATTTTTACACATAGTTATAAAATTAATCATTTATATCTCTTTTCCAACCAACAATAAAAATAATTCCATATTCTAAGGTATTCTGATTCTTCCCTATCTTTAATCAACAAAGTTAATCGGTTCATTTCTGCACAATCTAAAATCTTTTTTATTACTTCATCTTCCAAAGGTATTTTCTCTAATTTCCAATTTTGAGCATAAACAATTCTTGCAGCTGTTATTACGTGTATAATCAAATAAATATATTCCTTTTTAATTTTGTTTAATAATATTAAAGGTATTGCAGGACATAGGTTGCTTCCAGTAAAGCTGCCTTTTGCAATTGATCGATTGTTATTTTCTTCAATGCTGATGATGTTCAAGTGGTGCTCCAGATGTTTTGGAAACGCACCCAAGGCACCAATTATTATCAGCACTAGCTTTCCTTTCTTTTGCTACACTTGTTCTATTTCAGGTCTTTACATTTTGTGGTTTTCTGCAGTTTTCTTTTCTATTTTGCTGTCTCCAGGTCCACTATTTTTGTGTGTGTGTGTCTTTCTTATGAACAATTGTTATGGATTATTGTGTAGTAGATGCTTTTTCTGACTGAATTCTAAAGTCCCAGAGCATTTTAGCTTCTTCATTTTCTCTTTGTCTATTTTACGGTCCAAATAGTTCTTGCTTGCAGGCAAATGATATTTTTTGGAGATATTCCAGTGCAGCATTGATGCTACTTTGTCATGCCACAATCTTTGCTGGTTGTCATTCCCTTTGGAGCAATCCCTACAACCTCATCGAGTTAGTGGTGTAGGGTTTCCTGCCTGGGCAGGGGGTTGGACTAGAAGACCTCCAAGGTTCCTTCCAACTCTGTTATTCTATTCTATTCTATTCTATTCTATTCTATTCTATTCTATTCTATTCTA
>WNWU01000032.1:2083924-2098313 GCA_012654045.1 Ptyas mucosa
AAGAAAGAAAGAAAGAAAGAAAGAAAGAAAGAAAGAAAGAAAGAAAGCACATGGATCAATATGTATGCTGAGATCTACTTACTGAATGTTGAGTAGTTTTTGAAGAAAGGCCAGAAACAAGCAAGCAAGCTGTGGTGAATATTGTCAGACTTACTGAAACATTCAGTCCATACCTGTTTACTGCTGCCCTGACTACATAGCATTGTCTACAGAATCATTCTACTGTCTCCCTGGCTTCTCTCTGGTGCTAGATTCCTGATTTGATATCAAGGATAAATTTCCCCAATGCTATGAAGATTGGAGTACTCAATAATTTGGAATGAAAACCAGGTCTGTGAGCAACAAAAAAGATATATGATAATGATAGGGAACCAATGGTTTTCCAGAGATGCTAAACTCCTAGCAACCCCTGCAATCATAGCCAACAGTGAAGAATGTGTGATGTTAAGCAACATCTGGAGGGGCCAGAGGTTATCCACCCTTATTGTACCAGGTAGAAAAGACTGCCCTCTACTGCCACTTAATAACCAAAAAAATACATATGGGCAGAGACCAGAAGTCAGGCTTGTAGACATTTTTCAAGCCCCCCTGTCTCCTATAGCTGGGGGGATGGCAGGAGGGGGGGAGGTGGAGGTGAGAGAACTGTGTTTTATGATGTTTTTGACATTAATGCCTCAAAGCACATAGTTAATGAAAACTCTAATGTGTTGTTAATATACTTGGAGGCTGTTTTTCTATTAATAGCTACCAACAAAGCTTCATTAGGTAGATGTGAGGCAGCATATTCTGATTGCATATTTTAAGCTATTCACCTATGCAATGAAACGTGAGGTAAATTGCTTGATTAGTTTTTGCCCACTGCTCCCACCTCCCTTTCTTGCAGTGTGTATAGGAAGTGGTTGTAAAAACTAAACAGGCCCATGTTTGGCACTGAAACCTCTTTAGAATGTCAAAGGAACTTTGCACAAAGGCGATGCCAGGAGCGTTGATTGTCTTGTAATTTGATTTAGTTCTCCTGTGCAGCTCCTCATCTATGCAAGTAGGGGCAAAATGGCTGATGTCTGCAAATGCCCGAAAGGCTAATAAAGCTTGCTGTGTTCCCAGCATGCTCTCTGCTGTCAGAAACCAGCAATTAACTTAATAGGGTTCTCGAAAAGCAGTAGATCCATGAAATGTGGCATGTGTTGACATTCTCCTGCTGATCTAAACAACCTCCCATCATTGAGGAGAAGAATATGTTTGCTGTTTGAATTATGTAGGAGCTTGTTATGTGAATTATATAGCACCACTTTGCAGTTTTAAGTCTAATATTTTATGATCTTCAATTGATTAGCTAGGCTTTGGGGATTACTTATAAAGGTTAGGATATTACAGCCTAGATTTTGACAGCTTGTATACAAAGCTTTTCAAATCTGAATTTTTTTAAAAAGAAAGAAAATGTGATCTTTCTATCTTCATCCTCCTCCACCATCATCATCACAGCAGTGGCAGCCTCACCATCTTTTGGCATGAGTTAGCATTTTTTTTTCCTGCTTCAAATTAATACATTAATTAAGAACTTTTAAGGAAGACAAATAAAATATCTAAGGCTATGTAACTGCCTACATTGGTTCAAATAGTTTAATCATATATCTTTTTTTTAAAAAAAAGGCTTTTGAAACGATTTTAAAAAAATGGAATGCGTTGATTCAGGTTTTTCAACTTTTTTGTAAAAATTCATTTACACATGCATAAAAGCTTTTCAGATTTCCAGAATGGATTCAAACAAGTTTGGAACCAACTGGTTCAATTAAATATTCACAGTGTTCTGAAGATTCAGTTCACAGATTCAAACAAAATGTCTGGCTCAATAGAATTCCTTTCAAACGAAATGTTAGCAAAATCCCAACATTTACTGTGATCATTCTATTAAGAGGCCAGAATGTACAGAACAGCTTTCCCCAGTCTGATAAACCTATAAAAATACTGGACCACTACTCCATTTCTGCCTAGGAATCATATATTTAATATATTATTAAATATATAGTATGGCTTCCTATAACGATTTGTGCATGTGAAGCAAATGCCATACTGAAGTACTTTTTAGTGATATAAACACACACAGACACACATATACACATCATATATATAAGGAAAGATGTTTTCTCACATAGGTGCCAAAATTAGATGGGAAACATCATGTCCGGGTTTTGCTGGATCTGTGGGCATAATGAGTGTAAAAGGAAGTGAAATCAAACTGCGATTTAAGAAGGAAAAGAGAAAAGGGTATTTATTTCCTTGCTTCCGTTAGTTTATTTCACAGGAATTACTATTTGCATCTCTAGGTTTTGAATGCACAAACTATCAGTCAGGACCTTTCAGCTTAACTGGATTATAGACTGGAGTGTATACACATTCATCTGGCAATTAATGAATGCCACAGCTAATCCTTCCATGAAGGTTTACATGAGAAGCAAATACTGAACTTTAAGTTATTTGTATGGTAGACTACAAGTAAAGTGGAAAATAAATGCCCCTTTAACTCTTCTTCTGATAATCTGAGATTACATTGCTGAAATTGTCAGTAAAAATTAAATTAATAAATGACAATTCAATTTTTCAGTTTTGAAAAATCTTCCTGTAGGCATCTTTTAAAACAAGCAGAAAAAGGAGGCTGGGAATATTCTCATCCAAACCTTCCTGAGAAGGTTATATTGTCAAATATACACATGCCAAGTCCTTGGCGCACACACACATGCCAAGTCCACACACACACACACACACACACACACACACACACAACCCTTGGCCAGAAAAGGAATGTTTAAAAGAAGCAAAAATGATGGCAAATGGCAAAAATTATGAAGAAGGAAAATTCCATTTCATTTGATAAAGGAAGCTCATTTTCAGTGTTAGATATGATAACCAAATACAGTTGTGCTTTCCAGAACCTGCAATCAGTTTCCAATCTTTTGCAGCTACAAAGAGCTATAGGTTATGCATCTTGGATGGTCTATAAGTCCAGAGTGGTTGGGTGTGCCAAATCTACCTAATCAAGTCTGCTATTAATTCAGAATAAACACAAGTATTCCAGTGGTCTCAAGGCAGAAATGAGAGATGCTCATATCCAATAAAGAGAAGTCCTCTATGCCTTTTGCGTAGAGACAATTTAGGGGGAAAGTTCCCTACTAGATTGAATAGGCTGTTTTTTAAATTAAGCATAATGACAAAAGGTGCAGAAGAATTATGTCAAAATCTGAAGTTTAACTTTCAGGAATCTCCTGCTCTTTATTTCCACCCATATTTTGGAAAATACACACAGAGATTCACAGAGAGACCAAGAGAGGAAGAGAAGCAGATAGATAGACACCCATACATGCTCAGCATCTTGGATGTATTTTCTACTTTTGGTGGTTAGCAAAGTATAACAATCAAAATGTACTAGCCAATCCTTTAAAGGTTCAGTGCATCCACTGCACTATTTCAAAAGGTGTTTTTTTTTAGTATTGTGCCTAGAGCAGTACAAAACAAAAATATAGTCTTACTAAATAATTGCTGCTGATATAGACCTAAGTAGAAAACATGTAAAACATCTGACCTAATGCAGGTTGAATAATCTCAGAACCAAACATCTCTTCCACAACATATGATGAATTGCAATTGAGCAGAAGCTGATAGCATATAAGAATCGGGAAGGAATGCTGCTGTAGTCTCTTTCAATAGGGATCAAAGTATAAATTTATTGCAAATCTTGAACGCTAACGTATCATATGTGTTCACCCATCCATACTGAGCAGTGATAATGCAAGCTGACAACTTTGAATGGTCCAATATTTCTGATATTAATGCTACATATTATTGTCAAATAAAGTTATATTTTACCCCTGCATTTACTCTAGAGTGGTCCTATGTGTCTGATGTAATCAATGTTCCCTGCCTAGTAGGATTATGGCTGTTACAAGAAATAACATAAGACGTTTTCTTATAAATGAATCTCTTCTTATTCTTTGTCTGATGCCAGATTAGGATTTTTGGGTTTTCAGGTTTTTGTTGTTGTTGTTTTGTTTTGTTTTGGAACAATACTTTACCAGAGTAGAAGCAAAGCAAACAATATAATTTGTTTTTATTTTATCTATTACAAATACTTTTACGACCTTCCATAAATTACCAAGTTGAAAACATGACATTTATAAAGTCCAGTAATCGATGAGCTTCTTGTATATCCCCTTCTTTTCAATGAAAAGATAGTTTTTCACTAACATCTGTTGAATGACAGCAAGATCTTGCATATTTTGAGATCTATGTTTTTCAGCAAAGAGGCATAACTAAGCTGCCTAGAGTCACCCTATGGGGGAGATGGGAGATATATATATATATATATATATATATATATATATATATATATATATAGAGAGAGAGAGAGAGAGAGAGAGAGAGAGAGAGAGAGAGAGAGAGGAGAGAGAGAGGGGGAGAGATAATAGATGGTGCATTTGAACTTCTATGATTCAAAGAATTAATGGAACAGGTGGTTGTTTCTTTAAAAAAAAACTAATACCATTGTTGTCATGGGCATCTGTGTGTACCTTTGGGGGTAGAGTCAATCTTGACTCCTAAAACTCACAATTTCCTTGTTTCTAGCTGGTGCCTTTAGCTATTACACTTAATTGGTTCTCGTACATGTCTATTTGAATTCAATTACATTATATGCTTTTCTACAAAATGAAGTTGAAGAATCCTTAATCAGTTATAAAATGAACAACAAATGTCACAATTCTATTTTTAAAATAACATTATATTTTAACCCATGTACTACATTATAATTAACAGATATGTTTGCCTTGCTTAGGTGTAAGATAGCTAAGACTGACATTTCACTTTTGAGTGCAGACAGTAGATTTAATAAGCATAATTTTTGTCCCAATGCCTAGACTGAATTTTTTAAGTAATATATTTATTGTAGGAGAAAAATACATAAAAAGGCAAATTTGTGAATTCTGCTTCAGCCTATTGACAAATCATCCACTGATGTTAAAATATACTGTATATGAAGTTGAAATGATGCCAAACTGCTATTTCACTAGAGTTTTGAAAAACTAAAAAATACCCAATAAATATTTTATTCATGCTTTATTCATTTTCAATAATCTTTTGTACTGCAGATGAGAGATTATGAGCTTTTAACTTCAATTTGAACAATGCAATCAGAATATTAAATCAAAGTAAATGAACCATTTTTGTTCTCCTGCCACCGTTGGTGAAGATAGCTATAACCTGAAGATGTAGACCTTCTAAGATATTTTACAAAATGCAATTTATTGCTTGAAAGTGAAACTTTGCCTCGTTTACTGTATATTAAATATATTGGTGTGCTTAAAAATGGTGAAAAGCAAACAAGTAGTAAATATGAAAGAAGCAAGATTGCACTTGATTGAGGAGACATATCTGCCCATGTTCTTATCTACACCATGGGGTTAAGGGATAATATCACTACTCCATGTTTATGAGGCTGCAAAGGTCAGGATTGTAGAGAACAGGCTTAAGGGTTCTTTGTCATTATCTCTGCCAAGGATTCTTCTGGAAAGGAGCAGATTTGTGATTTGAGGGTCCTTCTATATTCACAGATTCTTTTCAAACAGTCTGACCTGATGTGGAAAAATATACAGTAACATAGACTCTCATTATTATTTGGTTAGATTACTTCAGTGCATTCCACGTGAGGCTGCCTTTAGATACTACAGGCAGTCCTCACTTAGTAACCACAGTTAGGACAGGAAGTCTGTCCCTAAGCACCACAGTCACAAAAGCAAAATATAACATGATTGCGATGGACTTAAGACAGCACTTCCCATTCAGTCATTAGGCAATTCACCTCAGATCGTTAAGCAAGGCAGCTGTGATTGCGACTTGGAATTGTACTGCAGGCTTCTCCATTGACTATGCTGGAAGCTTGCTGTGAAGGCTGCTAATATTGATCACATGATCATGGAATGCTGCAATAGTCATAAATGTCCACTGGTTGTAAAGAACTCAATCTCCACCACATGTCTGCGGGGACACTGAAAGTGTGAAGATGATCATAATATTACTTTTCAGCACTGTTGTAACTTTGGACTATGGCTCTTCAGGGTAGTTGTTATGCAAAGACAACCTGTATTAAGTAACTAGAACTCTTTTTAGAACATTGTAGTCCATTTCTTAACCAGAAGCCAAGAGAAAAAAAGGATTTCTTAGTTAGTAGTTACTTGGACTCTACACAGATTACTGATTGGTTTTCAAGTATAATATAAAATATTAGTTTTTATACATAAGGCTCTTTATGGTTTGACAGTTGGTACTGCAAGATTATCTATTGATAATGGAGAATATTTGTAGCTCAGGTTTGAAATGAGGGGTCTTTGGTGCTCTTGGAGCTTGCTGCTTCTTGCAGACATTTCATTACCCTAACTAGGTAACATCATCATTGCTAGTAAGGAGTGCTGTTTGCTGTCAGTTTATACTCTGGTGACTTGCCTGTCTGTGTGAGTGGGACCAGTTTTAGAGATTAGGTTGGGCAGTTTACTGATGGCTTCTTTGGCAGTTTCTTGATTGGGGTATTGCTTACTTGATTGTTGGTCTGAAGTTGACCTCGGAGTTAATCTATGCTGACCTGAGTGCTGATTACTGATGGAGAGGTAGAGTCTTTTTCTCTTTGGGGCTGGTTGATTGTTTCTTTTGCATGGTCTATAGATGTTGTTAATGTCTGTTAATGGATCATCTACTCCAACCTGACTGACCAACTAGATCAGGGGTGTCAAACTGGCAGCCCACAGGCCATATGTGTCACACACAGGCAACACCCACACCAGCTCCACAAAGAAGAAAAACGTTGTGAAACATCATGACAGCAACATGATGTGGCATGTTTGACACCCATGTACTAAATCAACTAGGGAGAAATTACTATAGTTCCATACTTCTGGGAGATGAGAGAGACCCAGGCTAGAAGACACTGCTTCTCAATGGTGAAAACAATTTTGTTATAGTTCTATTTTGGATGTTCAGCTTCATTTTACAATGTGTTACTTAATTAGCTAGTTTAAAATACTATTTGTGTTTTGATGCTTCTTTTTATATCATGTAAGCTGCCAAGATTTGTCAGACATGGAAGGATATCAATAAATTAATCACCTTCAAAAATAGTTTTGGAACAAGTTGGAAGATTAATGTACCACTCCTAAACAAATGAAGCAAATATATATATTGCCCTACTGAAGACTTTAATGCAGGGGTGTCCAACCTTGGCAACTTTAAGAACTGTGGACTTCCACTCCCAGAATTCCCCAGCCAAGATTGGACACACCTACTTTAATGCATCAAAATTTGAATATGCAGACATTCTCATGGGATTAGTAAAGCTAACAGCTTTATCCTGTTAGAATACAGAATAAAAAACAGGTTTTAGAATGTTTCTGTCAGCCTTTCAAGGCTGCCATAGAGAAGAGGAGATGAGGCTTGAACTTTTACCTACTTATTCTTTTTGGAGATGGGATGGGACGGGTGAATTCCTGGGGTTGGAGGCAGGAGCTGAGAAGATTGAGCTGGAAGATGGCCAATAAGAAGTTGAGGTTTGGGGGAACGGAAGAGGAAGGTTTTGGGGTCAGACGGTTCGTATTGGCTACAACAAAGTTGGGACCAGATCTGTTGTTCTCAATAAATGAGATATTTCAGCAAAGACTAATTGCTTGGGAGTGAAATTTATTAGGGATGACATCGGAACCTGACAGTTTCTTTATACCTAATAACAATTTTAAAGTTATAAGTTAACTTTTGAAAGAGTTAAAAAGTTCTAGCATAAAGAATACAGGCAATAATCTGAAATGATTCTTGCATCTTACTTTTTCAGTATATATTCTTTTCATCACCTTTTTCATCTAAATTATTTAGTGTAAGTTTATAACAACTCCTCTAATGAACTTTAAATGATTTCTATGCAGTGTTGATAAACTCTTTAAGTCTACACTATTTTACTCAAATTACCTTGGAGTGAAATTCTAGCTAAATAGACATGAATAAAAGGATTGTGCAAGCCTTTTCAAAGCAAGGGACAGTGGCATGTGCAGACACTTAGCTCTGGCATATTTGCAGAGATAACAGAAAGCAGCTTTCGAAGCAGATACACAAATTTAGACAAAAATGTCCTGGATTTAATGACTTAATGCATTGCTTTTCAAAAGATTTACATAGTTCTCACACAGTTTTTAGTTCATGCAAAGCATGCCTCTTCGAAGCATTAAAATAGCTGCATCCTTGACTATTTACACGGCTGCTTTGAAAGCTATTTTTCCATATGTATATTTTAGTTGGGTCAGCTTTGCAGCAGCTGTACATGTACACCCACACAAATGTATCTAGGGAGACAAAGAGAGACATCAAAACAACCAAGGGAGCCTTTCAGAGGATGTGACTGCTTTAAATCTTGTGCAGGAGTGGCTTGCTCATGCTAATAAAGTGTATAACGTTCAAATGCTTTGCGCAGCTCTTCTCTTTCATCTGATTCTTCTAGTAATTCTAGAGGGTATGAATTTCCATATGCTAATCCCTGTCAACTAATGCCAAAGTAGAGAAAGTGTTATGTAAGTTTTATAGCTGGTTTAGTTTTTCTTCATGTCTGGGGCAAAGAGAGACCTAGGATGCTGTAGTTCCTCAGCTCTGAATTTGAACACACTAGCCCATCCCATACAGTAACACCAATAGCCTATCAAACTTTCCCTTCCCTCCCCCACAAAAAATTCTTATTGATACTGAATGTTATTGTGTGACATTTCAAGGACTATGTGTCAATGAATCAATCAGTCTATTTGAAAGAAAAAAGTAGATCATATCCATATCTTGTCATCCCTGATGTTCTAAGTGGTTTGTCCTCTTCTGAATGGTCTTGACTGCATGTCAGAAGGTGAGGAGGCAGATCCAGGGAATTTCAAACATTTTGTGGGGTGAAATTAGTTTATCCAGCTGCTGGAAACCTTAAGGCAACCACAGAATCACTCTGTGAATGAAATGGGATGTCTCCAGATTTGATATATATAAATAAATGTTGTAGCTTAGCAAATAGAAATGCAAATAAGTATTCATTATTAGATGCTATCTCCTTTGAAGTTTCTGAGATCACAAAAAAAGTGCATCTCCAGCCATGATGGTTTATCTGGATCAGATCCATAAGAAGAAAATAACTGTCTTTGAATGCCACCTACTTAGACCATGGACTAGTTTCCTTGGTTAACAGTATAGATAATTGCAAAAAACCTGATTATGAAGTTGGAATACATACAGACACAGACACATGCACACAAGTACATAATAGTCAGAGCATAATATATATGTGCTTACACATATGCAGACACAGTATACTTTTGTGTGTAGTTTTCTACAATGGACATTTTAATGTCAAACCTCATGTAATCTGAATATGTAGATTTGTAGGTAGATTTTTCACAATTTATCCACATAGGATCCTAATCCATATTGAGAACTAACAATGGATTGAAGACAAGTTTAGTGGGCTTTAATCCTTAGGATCCCAATGTGGTTCTGTTCTGGGTAAGATATTTGTGTCGATTCAGGCTTCACAGAGATCTATTTTTGGCAGAGTTCCTAATATAGACCAAGCATGTGTTTTCTTATAGACTAAGGTAAGAGAGATGGGTCAAAGATAGCTTCTTCTTCAGATGATTTTGTGTGCAAAAGAAATCCATCCCAGACAAACCATAACACTTAGATGGAGAGTTCTATTCAGCTTAATGCATTATAATTGGTGTAACTTTATTTCTTATTATGTTCTGTGCAATATTTCCCCCTTGTTTCTCAAGTTTCCATATGACTTTTGTTGATGATTTCATGCCACATTATTATAAATATATTAACATGCATTGTTCCTTTTTCTTAAAAAAAATGATATAGCAGTTTTAAATGTGAACACAAATATTGTCTGAATAATTTTAAGATTAAATAGTTTTCTTTATCTAATTATTTTAGTTAAACAATAATGATTCAATGGGAAAGAAAATATTCCTGTAACTGAAGAAGAAAGTACATAATAGAGATTTCCATTCAAATATTATTCCTATGGAATATTGGCAACATTTAATGTTTCAGGCTAAGTTATAAATTCCTTCAGAACATATCAAATGTCTTTAAAGAATATTTCTGTTTGAAAATGAATTAAGCCTTCCTGAAAGAATTTTAAAGGTTGTGATATTCACAGTCTGATAAAGCAGCACCTCTAATGAAATTCTAATTAGCAATTTCATGCACTTTGCTATTAGTCATATCAGATTAATGCACATTTTCACAGCCTTCCTTTAATTAAGTGCACTTATTTTAAGTTCCAAACAATTTCTTATAAGATTAAAACTGTGCTGTAATGTTATTTAGTAAACAGCAGATGTGTGAAAATGTAGGTATCCACATATTTACTGATGAATATGTTAACTGTCCAGAACAGAATAAATTTGTCATTTCTCAGATTATAAATCATCTTCTATGTACCTCCCTGCTTTTGCAAAATTATGACAGAGAATGTTGGACAGTTTAAATTATCACTTGTGTCGAACCCAAAATTGGGATTTGTGTAGCCATTTTAGATAGCTTGATATTATACTCATTTATTTCTTCTCTTTTTCTCTGTTTTGTAAAGGGTCTTTTTTGGGCTCCCCACATTCTTAAGGTGGGAGGAGGGAATAGATAGTGAGCATTGTTTTGGCTAGGTGATCTTCTTTCCCATGGGAACAGAGACTGTCCTTGATGAGAGCTGAAGGTGGAGTTTGATGATGTCGAGCAATGTTGATTTTGCTTTTATTGGGGAATGTGACTTTTGTGGGATGTTTCTAATTTACAATATTATGTGGCATAATTCCTATTTGTGTCAGATCCAGAATTACAACAGTCTTTGTCAATTTGATGCTTACCTAAATAAAAGAAATTTGTTTTGGAAGATGGACTTTGCCTATTTCTTTTCTGAATGGGTTTCAGCACTTGGAAACTTGACAACCTGATTCATTGTGAATTTTTACAATGAATTCATTTTTTTTCTTTTTCATAAAGTAAAAAATGCTAATGTATAGGAAAGGAATCTGATGAAGGAAATTCAAATTTCCTAGATGCAACCAATTTACACATCATGATTATTATTTAAGAATCAGTAATTAACTTACAGAATTTATCATTTGTTCTTTTAGCTATCTTAGCTTTTCTTCTTTTTTTCCCTTTTTTTGGGGGGTGGGTGGGTAGAAGGTGATTGCAAATCATCAGGACTGTTTTTTTTAAGCATGAAAAAAACCCACATAAGATAAACGAAGGTGTAGATAGCCAGAAAAATAGAAAAAGGGGGGAAGAGGTTGTTCTCAGTGACCGACCTAGATTTTGCAAAATTATCCAGGTACATGTCATATATTTGCCTTCATCCATGAGAGAGGTTCTGTTATATTTTCATATTTACTGATCTAAACTGAATGTCTTTTTTATTCAGATAATTCAGAAACATTAAATATGTAAATTTGTCACATTTATTTCTGGTTTGTCTATTTCTTGCTGCATATAGTTCTTTACACCTTTGGTTGGAAATGTGTGGAGAAGGAAAGCTAGAATGGCTAAGTACTCCTAAACAAAGAAACATGAAATATGCCCACTCACTGAACTATATTGGTCTGCATTTGACAGTAAAAATAAAAAAATATATGTCAAAAGAGCTTAATATAATAAATATATTAAATAACAGCAAGAATAGCAAGAGAAAAGTGGACAAATCTAAGGGCATCTTGGTGGGATTAATTGCAATCATTAAAATAAATATATTTCCCAAAATAAATTATTTGTTCCAAATGGTGCCAATTACAGTTTCAGAGAGGACATTACAAGAATGCAAGGAATGATCTGCAAAGTTATATGCAGAAAAGAGCCAGATTTAATTTTTTAAAAAAATACAAGATTCAAAAGACACACGTCGTCTTGCTCTTCAATATTTTAGATTGTAACACAAAGTGAGTTGCTTTTCTTGGATAGCATTCCTAGCTTATCAAGTCCTGCTTACAATCAATCACTCATGCCCCAATCATTTCCAGATTGGACTACTACAATGTCCTAAACATGAGGCTGCCCTTGAAGAATATTTGGAAGTTCCAACTTGTACAAATGCAGCCATGGAGGCAGTTATATTTGCTCCTAGAAGAAGCACTTGTTATACCTCTGTTCCACAAACTGTACTGGTTGTCAGTTTGCTTCTTCATCTAATTCAGTGTGCTGGTTTTAACCTTTAAAATCCTTCATGCCAATGGTGCCTAGACATCTGAGGGACTGCCTCTCCCCACTTATATTTTGCAGAGAAGGCATGCTGCAGATACCATCAACTAACGATCTTCATTTGGTGAGTCCAAGGATTATATGCCTTCTCTACTGTAGCCTAATGGAACAACGTTCCCCCAGAAATTAGATTGCTCTATTCCTTTTGCTATTCCAAAAGACCCTTAAGACCTGCTTATATGACCAGGCTTGGAGCTCCCACAGAACTGGAGGCTTGCCAAGATTGCTCCATGTTTGAGGCAGACAGTTTTTGTTCCCCTTTGTGTACTTTGTACTATTTAGAATATTTTGCTACACGGTCATCAAGATGTTCAGACTGAATTTGGCATTTTTATTCACCTATCGAGTTCTTCCCAAGGATCTGGGATAGGCAGATGTTGATGTTTGATTGTGTTAGAGCAGGTGTATCAAACTGGATTTATTTGAGGGGCAGATCAGCATTGTAGTTCTTCTCCACGGCCCAGCCCGGGGGTGGGGGAAGATGGGACGGTTGCCTCCTGCAGCACCCTGGCAGCCAAAATGGGGCACAGGGGGGCCTGGTGTGCCCCCCCGTGCTCCATTTTCAGCCTGGATGGTCTCCTGCAACACTCTGCTGGCCAAAACAGAGTACAGGGGGGCACTTGCTACCCCCCAGCACCCCATTTTGGCTGCCAAAGGGACCATGGGCCAGGCCTTTGCTATTTCCAGGCCGGCCCTATGGGCCAGATTTGATCACCTCTGGAGTTTGACACCCCTGTGTTAGAGATATCATTGTGGGATTTAAGCTGTTGGGAGTAAAGCTGCCTTTTGCAATTGACTAAACACAATTATGTCAATGCCAGTGATGTTCAAATGGTGCTCCAGTTCACCCAAGGGGCTTATTGCTATTGGTACTACCTTTGCTTTCTTTTGCCACAGTCATTTTATTTCTATTTGCAGGTCTTTGTATTTTGTTATCTTCTCCAGTTATTTCTCTTCTATTCTGCTGTGTCCAGATATTGCAATCTTGTCTATACTTTTTAAATTAATTGTTAAGTTTGGTGTGTTATGCAGCAGCTGCCTCTCTATCTGAATTCTAAAGTAATCTGGGATTTTAGTAGACAGTAAGTTTTCCTGATATACTAGCTTCAGTACATCTTCTTCTCTATAGTTCAGATACTCTTCCAATGCCCTTTTTCCTTCTTCAATCATCTGAATTTGGGCAGAATTTCATGCCCACTGACCGGTATTTTCCTTGGTAAATAGAGTTTGTCAATATCACTGTGGGATGAAAGGCATAATTTATTGCCTTTCAAAAATGTATTTATTCTTCTGGTCTTCCTATCCAAGGCTTTTATTTCTGCTTGAGTCCAGTACACTATTCCAGCTGTGTATCTATTGACTGGAATTGCTCAGGTTTTAATTGCCTTGACGGTATTTTCTCTATTGAGTTTAGACTTTAAGATCTCATTCATTCTCTTGATGCATTCATTTCTAACCTTTCTCTTCACTTCAGTGTGCTTGATGTTGTCAACTTGAATGATGCCCAGGTGTTTGTAGTGATCATCTTCATCCAGACTCTTGATGTTATTTCTATAGGACATCTTGATTCCTCCAGTTTTCACAATTTTTCCCCATTTGGTGATGTGCGAGGCACATTTGTCCAGTTCAAATTCCATTAAAATAAATATGCAGACAATGTTGAACAGTGGCTCTATTTCAGATGGTGTTTCTTTAGATATTTCTTTCTTTAGCTTTAGATATTTGATGTAATATTTATTGTTGTGGTTTTTATTTACTGATTATATTATTTTGTTTATCTATTATTGTGTGCTGCTAAGAGTGACCTTTGGTGAAATGGTCTCATGTATAAGCAAGCAGGTCAATAGAGTTAAAACTCTATTTTATTGCATTTGGCCTATAATATAGGAATCTCCACAGACTGCTTGCATTGTCTTGAGAACAGATAGATAAGCAGGGTGTGTATGTGTGCAGGTGTGAGAAAGAGAAATCAGTTCTGTATCTCTTGTGGCTGCTATATAAATTTGAGGAATGGAATGGAATGGAATGGAATAGAATAGAATAGAATAGAATAGAATAGAATAGAATAGAATAGAAT